>JAQFYB010000461.1:0-53750 GCA_034694085.1 Pogonognathellus longicornis
GAGAAATGAAAACTGCCGTGAAAAATTTCACGATATCACTTTTCACGGTGAAAACCTTAGGTGAATACCTTACTTAATGGATATTTTATAATCTGAATAGTACTTTCATATTGAAAAGAATACGTTTTAGCCATTCAGCTGAGGTTTTGTGAAAAATGTTTGAAAATTGCTGTGTATTTTTAAATTTGGCTTTACTTTTGAACAATGTTCCCCATATAGAGTTGGCATGTGAAATCTTTGATCTTATTTTCAACCGAAAACATGTCAGTATTTTTAAAATGACTGTAAACAATTTATATTGGTCTATTTTGCTTACACAACTGACACTGCGAGAGAAATCTACCCATCTTATTATGCCCGCACCATTAAAAAAAGTGCGCATGCCGCCACAATACGGGAATTCGACACGGAGACCAATCTGAAATCCATGAAGAGAATAAATAAAGCGTGTTGCCAAAAAAGAGGTGAATAAAGTAGTGAATATTTAAGATAAGTATAGGTAAAGTCTAGTTTGTCCGTGTAATTTGGACATGAGCTGAGTGCGTCTGCAGAGTTGTAGTTGTATATATGTATGATGGCAATAGTACAGACTGAAAAGAAACAGAGCCAAGTTAATAGTTGACTACAGTGAAAAGACGAAAGAAGTATGCACACACCTATTACTTTAAGTCGCCAATCTACGTGAATACATACTACACATATTATATGCACTGAATGCAAAAAGACGAAAGATATTGCGTTTTGGTGGGAGAAAATAAAAGTAGCTAGAAAGTCAAGTGTGGATGTGTCGTGTGTCGGTGTGGTGTGTGTGTATGTGTGTGGAGTAAAATGCAGATAGTGTGTATACTCATTACCCAATACTTACATACAATATGAATGTATACATGCACTGAAGTCATGAGATAGCAGAGACATGAGACGCATAGCTACTTTTGAGTTCTGGTGCTCGTCCTTTCATTTTCGGTGCTAACGGGTTGTTCAGAGTCAAAACCCAAAAGCATTACACTTGATACGTGTTGGAGTGTGGAGAAAGAATGGAGTTGAATTGCATCATGTTGAGTACAGTAGTAGACATACACATGCCATGTTTTTGCTTTGCCTTAGCCTCTGCACTCCCTACATACAAATACACAGGCAGAATGACAGAACAGAGCCGATACAGTTTTTGACCATATGCCATGTCATGCTATGACTTGGCCCCAAGTCCCAAGTCCCAAATAGTAAATACACTTATAGCGAGATGCACGTTTATTATGTATGTACATAATACTACGGCCTTTCTATACTTATGTGACGAGAAACTCTGAAGAAAAGTCACTTGCTATATTGACTCTTCCTTGACTCGACTCTCTCTCTCTTTCTCACCCAAACCCAGACTCATCTGCATATTTATAAGGGAAACCGCATCAAGTCAGTATCAAATATATTGTGTCCATAGCACGACACACATAGAGCGAAGCCTCGAAAACCTCTTGCTCGTCTTTCAGCAAGTCTTCTTGCGTCCGTCCCTGCTGCTTTTCCACTAAAAGAATTTCCCTTGATTCCTCGATTGTTCTCTCTCACCAAGCAGTTTTACTGTAATATTGTTATGCTCCAGTTTCTGCCATAATCTAAAATGCATGTATATTCAAATATATTGTATGGCTTACTACTACTGTGCTGCTACTACAACTACAATCATGTGCATGACTTCTGAACATGATTTTATCAAGATGACAAATAACTCCTATCTCGTCTCTAGTCAACTGAACCGAATTTCGACAGCTTTGGCATAATAACATTTCCTCGGAGGATGGATGGATGGATATCTTCTTTTTCAAACCTACACGACATATTGCTCTGTTCTTTTCCTTCGTCACTCTACGTGAATCAAAACAATGGAGAGTAATTGCAACTCAATCTTTTCCCTACCTTTTCCTATCCAATACATATAATAATAACAAATGTATGTATGGTGTATAACATATTCATGTGCTGCATTCTTTATGTCTGTATTAAATATAAAGGAGGCGATGGGAAAGTTAGCCCAAAGCATTGTCTTGTTCGTCGTCAAATCCAACTCAAACAATCCACACAAAAGCCATTACTCTTTTCTCTGCTCCATCCTATTCTGTAGTACGTTATAATATTTTGACTTGTATTATGTCTCGTGTTGTGTGCACTCATGAATGAATTATCTTGGCAGATGGCAAAGTCATACTTCATTTTATCCTTACACTGACTGCAATATATTTTATAGTCATTGGGGAAGCAATCCTTACCTATTTCAAAATTCATTTTAATCCTAATACGGCTCTTCGTCTTCATGAATGACACAATACAATAAACCCTGTAAAATAATACTATTCATTTTTGAAAGTGTTCTTTCAACTTATTCAAATGCATTATAATATAATACCCCCTAAAGCTGTTTGAAGAAAGACGTGTTTGTATTCATAGTGTTGTACATAACATGATTAGTAGGATTCTTGGGACTGCATGTACTTTTCACTGACAAGATATGAATCTGCTTATAACTTGACTATCCATACGTTACTCTCTGTTCCACCAACCTACTCAGAACTCAGAAATAAAATAAAACAAAACAAAATAAATACTAATGCATTTTATTAAAAGATGAATGAAAGAAGGATTGTGTATTTCGGTATGGCCCTTTGCTTTTGTAGTAGTTAGTACTGTTAGAGTCTGTGCTGCAACATGCTCCTAATTACGGTGGGCTGCTATGATTAGCATTAGGCACTACTGCTCCTGTTGGCCATTGTATTGTAGTAGTTTCTTTTTGAGCATAGATAATGAAGATATTTGGGAAGACACTAAGAAAATACAAAGCGAGTACAAACGAAGACAAGAGCGGAAACGGAGTGTATAAATGAAACCAACAACCGGTCCATTCATTGTGGAGAGGAAAGCTTATTTGACTCGTGTTCAGAGTTCAGACAAAGAGACATGACTACCACCAGTTATAATTTACGTAGTTAGCTATAAGTAGGACGATAGGAAGAAGGTCTTCAGAAGAGCATTCTCAACCTCAGCTAACCACAGAGAGGAAGATTCATTAGATCACAGCAAATAGCTCCTTTCTCTCCTTTTCCTCCTGCCCTGTTTATTAAATGAGCAAAAGGGGCAGAGGACTCTCACAAAAGTACATGGAGAAAACGGAAGTGTATGGAAAATACAAAACACTGTGTATGTGAGAGTGAGAGAGCGAGAGAGTAGAGAAATGGGTGGGAGAGCGACTCCCTCAACGATCCTACAACCAGACATTTGTTAAGGTTTCTCTTCTATTGAATTAGCAGAGGAAACGCATGGAGGCTTACACATCTCCGCATTCCTAGAGGAAACCAACAGGGAGAAAGAAACCCGACTGCTCCACTTTCTTCTATCACTATAAATACGATTCGAATACAATATATTATTATTATCATCCCACATTTTACCAAGCTACTTTCTTAGAACTAGAGTATATGCATATACACAGACCCTCAGCATCCGAAACACCTACTTAATTAACTAAACTCTTCATTCCCTCAATAACAACTTCTAACCACTTCACAATTTCAGAGCTTTCCACTACCAACGTTGCCTAATAATCCTCAAAGATTATTACCAGACCTCCTGGATTATTCTTGCTCCTTGTACTTGTCCAAAAATTAACTACGTTGCATTATATAACGCAACAATATGCATTGCTACTGAATTCAAGAAAATAACAATCGATCGTCAAAGAGTTTCATCAAATAATATTTTATACAGATATATGGCACGGTACAAATATAATTGATTTAATCCTACTTCATTCTCAACTGTGACGTCATAAATCCATATAATTATATTTAGCTTAAACTATGATCTAGTTCAAAGCACATAACAGAAGAATTCCTTCAGAGACGATTATTGGTAGGAAAATATTTTCTGCTTCCAATTCCTGGAAGATATTTCGTTTTCGAATTCAAATAAATTAGAAGAATGATAAGAAAATTCTGATATGATGTTAGACTAGTTAATTTAAAACATCTATATAGAGAATTAATTACTAGCATAAATGTTTTTTAGTATTGTCGTAAATTGTCACTCTTCAACTGAATAGCGGACAAATTTTAGCAAGGGTATGGGGTATTGTGTTGATTGACAACATGAATGGTGCAGTTTGGGTAATTTTGAAATAAACTACCATGAATTACACATCATTAGTTACAGAATGCATTAGTTGTTGCTATTAGTGGAAGTCCACAATGGCTAAAAATTTGTTAAGATTGTGTAGAATGAGGATTAGATTGGATGGAAGTATGGAAGTATCTGCATAGGAAAAGAAATATTGACATTCTTTGGCGTAAACGAGTCTCATTTAAAGTTGTGTTGGGAACAGTGGGGAATTTTATGAATTGAAGACTCACAGTGTATTAGCGTACCTAGTCGCCTTACTATCGGTGCTACAGAGAATTGTTGTAAAAAGCGAGTGTGACAACTGACAATGACAAGATAAGTAGTCATTGAGAAGAAGTAAGAGATATTTTGTAGTGCGGGCGAAGAAGGACTAGTTCGCCATGCAGGAGCAGTTCGTCCATATGTCTAGGATGAATAGCGACAATAGAAAGTAGTTAATGGTGATAGATAGTGATTTCAACTGGTTTTATGCCGATTGTACAGGATAGATGGTATACATCCCAGTCAAAGCCAATATAAATAGTACACAACAAATTCCAATCCTACTTAACTGCCTAATTTAACATGAACGAGACGAGGGTTTGGTAAAAAGGTGCCCGTTTAAAATGACAAGGCGACACATCAAATTCCCATCTGTTGTCGGATTTTTTCTCGTATTCTACAAAGAAACACTAGGGACTTAGGGCTTTTTAGATGGCTCGTTTTTTGAATGGTGTAGTTTGTAGTGTGTGTTACATTGAGTATGGCATACAATATACTTGCAATACTTGAGATGAGAGCCATGAGAAAGTGTGTTATGAATACTCTCACTCAGTAGAAGTACATATAGGTACACAACGTCTCTTTATATTATATCGTACGTATTACATACATGCATGCAACAGTGCTACATATGTGTATGTGTACACTACATAAACTAATGTATATGTAGTAGTTATTAGCAATGTGCTTAGTTGGCTATTAGAGTCCATTAATCTTCATTTATGTACGTGTATAAGTGAATGAATGTTTGTAGTTTGAACGGAACACACGTTTCTTTTGTAGATGAGAAGGATTGCATTTGGCATATTAGAGGGAAGGAAGATGCAAGATGCAATCCCACTTCACTTCCAACAAAATACGTGTTCCAGCAAGGTGCACATGACATACAATAATTACTTTTACAAAGTAGACATAAAAGATAGCACACAAATAAGCAAAAAACTGCTCCATGTAAAGATGCAATTTGTTACAAGGCAAACAACCCATAGTTATACACGTATTTGTAATAGTCTTATGAGAGCTACACTTACATAGTCTTACACAAGTGTGCCTAGCACTTGTGCTTATGTTACACACAATAATATGGTTTTGTCAAAACGCCAAACCGAAAATATATGGGCGAGTGTAAAAAAAGTGGAGTATTTACTAAGTATCAGTCAGACGCTGCATCTTAGAATTAGCAGTACAAATAGAGTCGTATGTTGTTGGTTGTGTTACAAAGTTTCAGTTGCACAGAAAATATAGTGCATCCGTGTTTATGGATCATTGAGCAAGTGAAACAGGGCCGGGTGAAATGAAAAAGCGGCGTGTGTATTTACCACTGAAATGTGTGTTGGTGAGTACTGAGAAGTCGTTGAGTGAGAAAAGAGGAGGATATTATTAGGAAACTGCATCCCAAATAATTCCATACAAATCTGGGGATGCATCTGAACATTAATGAGGCTGGCCAACTTTGAGACTCTGTGTTCTACAAACCAAACACCAAGAGTTGACAAGCGAAAAGTTTGTTTTTCCTATCTGTTGTAGTATCAAGTAAAATTAGTTTATCTTTTTTGCCGCTTAAGCTTTAGTGGCCTACAAATCAACTTAAACTTTCCAGTCAGTGGCAGTGGTTATCTTCACGACATACTGCGTGAAAGTATACGTCATTTATTTACTAACTAACTGCCAACCATAAGCCATAAGAACTTTACGTCTAAGATGGGACGGGGCAAGGGATACACATTTTCTTATTTCTACAGATTAACTATTTGGATTTTCTCTTGCTTAGAAATTAGATAAGACGGCTAGACTCCACATAACACATTCCTAATCCTTTACAAACCATTTCCTCAGATGATATTGATTTACGGTCTAATTTCTCTTTGAACCTATCTACGATCCAGCTTTTACAATTTCTAAAACCCGGTAAATTGTTCTAACATTATTTAATTCGTATTTCCTACCATTACTAAATCCCTTCACAACATAGATACAAATGCCCATCTTCAAAAACACTGAAACACTAACATTAAATAAGAGATACACTAGTCTAGCCATAATATGATTTGAAGGGATAGAAAAATATTTTATAAAGCTTACCTTTCGTTGGTTACACGATTCGATGGGAGAGCTTATAAGTTGAATTTTGTCATAGAGTCTTATTTTATTTGTGTAGATCAATAAAAACTTACGTACGTAATTTCAAAGTGTAGAGTTAAACCTTTGTTAGTAGTACACTGCTATACTCACACACAATTTTTACACTGAACTTTTTCAATTTTTATTTATTATTATCACTTGATTTCTCCACTGTCAATCCTTGAGTGGATGAAAAGAACAGATTGAAGATTGAATTGTAAATAACACGTTTTTACACACACAGAATACCAATTCTGTCTCACTGTTAATTGTGCATCGATATGAAGAACACTGTGAAATGTATTTTTAAAGATGTGCTCGAAAGAGTCAATTTAATTTTACAGTGTACCTATAGTAAAGTAGTCCTAGTACATATACAATACAATTCTGGAGTATATAAGTAACCCACACACTGCACTGGTGGTAACAACTAAGAACTGGAGAAGATTTGTTAGTTTAAAAGTACATGTAGTAGAAACTGGTTTATTTCTAATATCATTCGATTTATTTATCAGTATCACACAAGACACAACACAACACAGGCAGTAGCTTGGCTATTAAAATGGCAGTATAGTCTGTTCACTTTGATTAATGTAATTTCATGTGTGTATTGTCTACAGGATGAATTTAGTAACATGCAGCTTGGTGGTGAATGGTCAAAGGTCAGAATGAATATGTATTGTAGGGTGAAGAGAGAATGTTGAACGATACAGAGAGCAGATACAGACTATAAATAATCTGTTGATGTATGTGACTCGGCTTTTGATATTTAATCTCCAAATGTTTCTATACTGCACGCATGTCAACGCTATAACACAGCTAGTATTTGTATGTGTATCATTTTAGAGATGAGATAAGTTTCTTCATGAACTACTTAGCTGGACTCAAAACTTTAATGCTGCCGTTGCTGTTCAATCTGCTGGATAATTTCATGTAAGTGTTTCTTCTGTCTTACTTGACTGGAATTACACGTTTATAGTGTTACAAAGTGTATCAAAGTGACTGTCTACATACTATGCAGCAGTTACTCCCATGTAATTTATTCTTAGCGATTACAAATAGTTCAAAACTAATCAAAAAGATCTTATTTTTTCTCTCTGTGTAATGTCACTGCATTTATTCTAATAACACTTCAAAACTACTAGCTATTTCCTTATTACTTTACCCAAGTGCGTATTATATTGTTCTCTCTGCAATAATACTGTTTTGTTCAAAACTGGAGGTTTAGAATGTGAATAATCCGATTTATGTAGGCAGGTAACGTGTTTATTGATTTCCCAAATCTAATAATGATTTCTCAGAAAATGTTGCATTATTGTAGTCATCACACATGAAATGATTACTCTTCAAAGTACCAACAACAAATGAGTACCTACCTACGGAAATCTGATAAATTGCAGTTTCGCAAATTCCAACTCAATGGCAAGGTTTGCTCAGTGAAAGTTTTCTTTGTCTGATGGATGTAGGTAGGTGTGTTGTTTATAATATGATTACACCTTCTCTGAAGGAAATGTACAAGGGAATACAACAGCACTTTTATTTAGCACAGTGAAACTCAGTTATTTGGATGAGGGTGTGTTTCGTTAGTTGTAGGTTGTAGCTGTGATGCCTTCAACCGAGTTGACTAACACAGGACAGCGGAAATCGTGTTTTGGTTGGTTTTTTTGGGTGTGTTCCACAATTGACAACAATAATGTAAGAGTTAATGGGTAGTTGTTGACGGTTGTTGTTGAAATGGCGAATGAGTGTAATGGACGAGTGAAGCTAATGCTCACGGATCAAGGTTAGTGTAGCTGTAGTTGGCAATGTTGATTTTTTATAGGGTCCCGTGGATACAAAGTCAAATTTGGTTGAATTGAGTCAGTGTGTTGAAATGGAAGGATAGGAGCAATTGAACAAAGGTGGTGTTTCTTTCTGTTCAGGAGAATTGAAATGGTGTATATTATATGTTTTAATGGACAATGGAGAGTAGCGTGGTGGTGATGATGATGTCACCTGTGCTTTTCCTGGACAATTGGAAATGTGTGTGTTAGTATATTTCAATTTTGGTTTGGAATTGAGTGAGTTTGAAAGGGAGTGGGTTGGAATTGGATATTTGGTTGAGTAGTTAGGGAGTTGTTGAAATGTGGCTGAATGAGTGGCTTAATGTATAGGACAGATGTCTTAATGGCCAATGTCCAGAATTGTCAAAAAGACGTTTTTTGCGGCAATTAGTACAGGAAGGTATTCGGGCCGTAAAGGAGGAGATAAAGCAAAGCTGGGCTTGAGTGCACCAGACGGTAATTTTAGAATGAGTCGTCGTCGGAGCACTAATTGTACTTGTAGTAATATCAATAACAATAATAGTAGCAACACTCTTTGGGACTGTTGCCACTTCTTTGAGATTAGATACGGAAGGCTGGAACTGAATAGACGCTACGTTTGTCTATAGCTGAAGCACACAGTGGAATCAGTTGATGATTCTGTGATGTTGATGGTGGTGATGGGACGTGGAATGTTGAGCCGAGCAAGTCACTGGAACATCATCCCTGTGCTCAACACGGAGAAACAGAAAAAGATCTGAGAGAGGATTTGCTGTGGCTCTGTGGAGCAGATACACGACTGAGTGAGGTACGTAGCAGCCTCTTACCCACAGAGACACTCACACACAACCTTTTTTCCTTATTAGAGAAGTTTCTGTGTGGAGTTGAGTGGATCTAGGAGTAGTGGAGGAACATTATGACGCTATACTTAGTTGCAACAGCGATTACTTCTATCACGACAGAGTGAGTCGTATTTTGAGGAGAGTGAGACGGGCCTATCGTGTCAAGCTCTCTGCTCTATAGTCACAATGTTTTAAAACATCATTAGGTTTTATGAGAATGGACTATTCCATTCTTTTCCAGTTGTTCGGTTTCGGATTGGGAAGGCTCTTCTAATCGTTAAAATGATCTGATCCGGGATTCTCTCGCTCCTTTCCTTGTCTTTGCAGCTCAAGGAATTTCCACCATTAGTTACACAAGCTTTCACTCATTCATTAATTTAGTTATTTGTTGCTTTTTCTGGGACATTTTTCCATGAGTTCCTCTCTCACTCACATACGTGTATACATATGTCTCTTTCCCTCTGGGGAACTCCGTAGTAGAGATAGGTAGAGCTACGTCAGAGAAAAAGGAGTATGTATTTGTGCAGTGGAGCCTTATTCTTATTTTGCACACAATAACGTCACGCTTGAAAAAGAAGGAAGGCGCTGCACAGTAATCTAAACATTGACTGTTGCCGCTATTATTAGATTGTAGTTTTTGGCTTTAAATATGTATCGTCCAAGGTAGAAGTTTGTTTTGTGTGGAGCGTGGTGCGTCTACGTTGGTAGTGCTGGATGCTCCCTACTTCTCCGACTCACAAACAAAGACAGGAGGAGGAGTGTGGAGAAAAGAGCGAGACACAAAACAATGTTTCATGAAATGTTGGCAGAGAAAGCGATTAATTTCACAGAGACTCTCCTTCCTACTTTCCCTGCTGTTGTTTCGCTCGATTTCGTTTCTATTTCCACTTCGTCTCTGTATTTCAATTCAAGTCGAAGAGATGGAAAGTATTTCTTTGGCTGACTACAGTCGACTGGAGAGTTATCCTCTCTTTCTGCCAAACTAACTCACTCTATGCTCTCAAGATTATCCTTGACAAACTCTTAAGACACAAATAGAAAATAGTTGAACGACGGCTACAAGTGAGAAACACAAAACGCAGTCTTTCACAATTCTCTTTGTAAACAGTCGAATTTCTTATCAGTTACTTTGTATTTCTTAGTATATGATTATTTCACTCCGTACTTTCACTACGACTGTATTTATTTATATGTAGTAGAATACTAGCGTCTACACGTTATTTACTCAGCCACTGTTTAGTCCGCTCTTTTTCTGCACTAATAGTCGCACCAGGGATGGATGCAGGCGAAACTTGGAGCAATGCACGAAATATACATTCACAGTATTTTTCCTTTATATTCTGCCCGGATTCTTTTCGCAACACGAGAAACACTACAGTTGCTGCACTGTTGTGAGAACTGTACAAGTTAGTTGATGAGTGTGTTTGTGGAATTAGAATTCAAATTAAATGCAAGAGAAGAAATGCGTTGTGAAAGTCTTCTCTCAGAGAATGTCTCTCTCTCTCTGTGCATATGAGTCCACTTGCAGTATTCACCCATACACATACATACACAACAAATACACTTGAACAGAGCCAGTCGCTCTTTTACTTTTCTCTGTTGCTATAAATGGAGCGGCAGTAAGAGGAGTCGTAGTGATGGGATAATATGAACAAGATGAACACTTAAAAACTTTTCGTTTGCACAAATTACTTCACATATATACGCAAAAGTTTTTCATGTCTTGTTTTCAATTATGTTGTACAAAGTTGATTGGGGCCGCTTGTTTGTGGTTCTTGTCGTCTTTATATCTATATGCCCTTTTCTCAACGAAACTGTTTGTGTGTGAAGTAGAAGTACTATTAGTGCGACTACACTCGCAGCACCAGTAGTTCTTAATGATTTAAATTATTTAGCAAACAGTATAAGCACAATAACAGATTCTATTTAGTCATTCCGATAATATGTAGTATATGTGTTCAGCATGGGGTTCGTATACACAGACCTGTATAAATTAATGCACTAAGCCAAATTCTAGTAGAAGTGGTAGTATGTTGAAAACAATATTGTTTTACTATTTTGTGTGTGTGTGTAGTTGAAGGAACTGGGAAATGTCTTTCTTCCACGTCGTGTCGTTTATTTTAACTGTTCTCAAATCTGAACTGGAGTGGAATCTCGATTTTGATACTTCTCACTTCTCGGTAAGCGCAAGGGCAGCGTCTATGAATAAACAATGAGAAATAAATAAATATATAGGTATAACACACATAATATAATCTACAACATGTTAACAATCAGAATATTAAACTCATGTTTCAGTGTTCCAACCCAATTACTATGTGAACTGTAATATTGTAAGTCTCAGTACAAACTTCGTCCTCAATGACGCAACCAAATTGTTTCATTTTATTTCTTAATGGAGCGTTCATTCGTTTGTTCGTTCGCTCGTTCGGTGAACTTACGTTCGTAGCAGTGTCTGTGCACTGCATACAATTATTTTCTCAGAATACCTAAACCAACTCTTCAGACTCGAACATAAAGTATTCTATCCAGATAATAATATATGTTCAAGCGCAGTTCATAGAGCTACACGAACAATATGCAGGACAAGGACGGCAAACATAATTCTACATGGCACATTCCAATAAATATCACAGGTCCTAGACAAGAACAGTGCGTGGATGTTGTTCTACACAGTACACTACTACTACAAATACTACTACAACTTCTAATGCATACTCTGTCTGGTTATTTACTACACTATTACAACTAACCCAAGCAAACCGCGGAATCAAATCAGTTGAATTAAGTTGCAATATATGCCATCATTCCTCCCATGTTTTCATTATGATCAAGCACGTCTCTTTTAACACTTTCGTCTTTTGACACACTGAAGCAGCATAATGTCTACGTGTACTACTCTGTACTATGTACTTTGCACTGCTATTGTACTTTTAATTAATTTCTCTTCATTCAAACCCAGGAATTATAACGAGATAAATAAAAATTCCAATCAGATTCATATTATACAGGGTGGCCGATTCAACGCTAGAACTCTACAAATATTTATTCCGGGAAGAGTTCTGCTATTTAATAGACCACCCTGTATTGCGATTTTTATATTTGTTAGTATTTTGCTGATTATTAGTATTTATTCTGAACTATGTACAAAATACAGGTCATTCAGCGGAAATATTTCCGCTTACACATACTTTATACCTATATAGTTGTACTTGCATAATTAAAGAACTTTGCGAAAAGTGGTTGTAGTGTAATAGGGATATAATATCGGTGTGTTATATGATTGCACTGTGTAATTATAAGTCAAGAGCAATAGAATGACAAGCGATGTTGTTTGTTACTCAAAGGGAGTTTAAGGCTAATCGGCTAAACTGACAGGCACTGATTGTGATTTGGTTAGATGAAGAAGCCGTAAGTTTGTTGGTGTGAGTTGGACATCGAAAATGGTACAAGACAAGGACAATCCGATCTTACTATCATTTTCTTGTCTCACCAAGCAGCGACTACTTCCACGAAATATCAAGTCATGTAAAATCAGCAGAGCCACACTAAGTTTTCCAAGAGAGACACAAAACAATCTCGTATTGCTGTTGATGATCTCTGTGTTGCATTAACTCACAGAGCAGGGGTCGTTGTCTAGACCAAGACTAAAACATTGTATTAAAACTGTTTATCATAACATAGCTCTTTCAAGATAAACAATTTGGTTTCTACAACTCCTGCGAACTATAATACACATTTAGTGTGTTGTTGCTATTCTAAGCATGTGATGCTATGTGGACTTATACAGGGCAGTAATACTCGTCTGCAAATGTAAGTGATACGGGTGCTACATGTGTATCTTTCATGTATTTGTGTGAATGGTCATGTGTGTGTTATGGAATATGTAAAAGAAATAATGTGGAACTGTAACATGTAACTGCACGTAACTTTGTCAGCAAGGTTGGGTGAAATGTTAAGCAGTGCTCCATGTAATTCTTTCATGTCCAAATACACCAAGACGTTGTTTATATTTCAAAACAGACGTATTTGGTAACAGCAATAATAACTAGCTAACTACATGGTCCATGCAATATGTAATATGTGTACTGAGAAAGCACAAAGCTATGTAAACACAGGTTCATGCTACTCTTTTACTAGGAACTCTCAAAGACTTACAATTAGACAGACATGAAATGCATTTGTAAGTGGCTCCCAAATTGAGCATTTCCACGTTTCTTAACTCCGTCGGCATTAACATTAACAGCACAAAAATGCATCAGGGTATATACACACTATGAGTGTACTTATCATAAAATATATATCTGTACACTCTCTATACACTACTAATGTGTAGCTGTAGTTGTGTTTAAAAGGGCAGAGTACAAATGTGTAGGTTGTAGAAGTGTTGCTAGTGGGATAGTTGTATTAAAAGAGTAAAGCGAGCATGTATAGAGTTTGAAAGGTTTCGTTTAGAGTTTTTTCTTTTGGAGCAGATGACTTAGAGTGAACGATCTTACAATTAGTTTCGGGTTTCCATGAAATCCAATATATATTAGGTGATGTGGATACATGAATAGGATATAGTTGATCAAGTTGAAGTTAGCTGTATACGGTTTGTGAGAATGGATGGGAAAGTGGTGCTCAGCTGTCGAAAGAAAAAAGATGCTACATTTTTCTGAGGCAAATAAAAAGTGAAAAGATTAATTCTGATATTGGGTTAATACCTTTAGAGCTGCGCTATTAAGGACTGAATGCGGTAATAAAAGAGTGGAGCGATGATATTTTTGCGATTTAAATTTATCCACTTATGCCGTATTAAATGTCGTGGCTATTGAATAAAAGAAGAAAAGTGATTATGGCAGGTCTCTGTAACGTCTTGATGGTGTGTGGTGGATAAAAATTGTAAAATGGAAATGTTTTCTACGTGGCGACACACACATAGGTAGAGAGAGAGTGAGATCCATTTGTGTGAAAGTGGGGAGGTAAAGTAATGTCGGCAAGACATGATGAAATAAACTTGACAAATATTTGGGTTGGGTCTGGCTATAAGGGAAAATTATGAGGTGCGAGTGGTGTTGCAATGTGCAACTACTCACACAGAGTCCTACCCGTTTGACATTCAATTATACACCGAGTGAAACTAAATCATCTGCAAAATTTACAGTTGAGCCCCAACTCCTTGCCAACGGAGACTAAACCAGAGAAACGCGGTCGTGGAATAAGAATAATAATGATATTTGAATTCCCTATACGCGTCTTAGGTACACGCTTCGGTTTAGAAGGTTAGCTAATGTTTCCACCATGTGTATTTATACGCAGCTACATGTCAGTCTCCTGTTTATAATAAACTACACTTGCTCTCCTTTACATTACGCTTCTCTAAATACGGAAATTACACAAAGATAAAAAAAGACTTTTCCTTCCTATCATGGGGAGTACTGATATATGACTCCGCATACTATGTACCGTCTTTCCAACTTCCAGTGCAGTCTGTGTACTTCCACGTTTGTACTTCCACTCCACTCAGTTCAACCATACTACTCCCACATTCACGATATATGCACTACTTTCGTCATCTCTCCGTCTCCCATCTTTTCAAGGCTTAAAAACGTTACCTGTTATGTATATATCCTCCTCTCCTAATAGTATCTCCGAATACACACACACAGAACATACCTTGAAGGTCTGTAGATGTTTTTCTGCATGTCTCTCTAGTAAATAGAAACAGAGGACGAGACTTGCACACGTAATTCAGTCACCGATACGTATTATTGTGATGGAATACAGAATACTTCTTATACTCTCATCCTCTACTGCACCATCAACCATACAAGACACCACACAACCATACTACACCATACATAGACAACGACAACATGCATGCAAGTCTCTCCGTATACATCCTACTACTACTTTTACCACTGTACTGCTACATATTATCTGTAGAGCACTGTTATTTGTATGTTAGCCAGTTTATGTGATATTGCATGTCATGTACTTTTGAGTGTATGTTGTGTGTGTGTTTGTGTGTTTGGTTAGTACAAGGGAAAGTAAGCGTAGGTTGTGTTGTGTATGTGCTGTGTACGTATGTGTAGATTTTTTGTCGGGATTGCACGGAACAGAGAACTGAGAAATTGAGCCTTATTTACAAATACAACAAGTCTCTAGGGCTAAATTTCTTCGGCTCAAAGGAAACTGTAGCCACTTTGCCGAAAAATGAATGCTTACCCAGCCAAAGCAGTTTGTCTGTGTAGTAACTTCACTCCGATGGTAATTCCCATATACCACACGGTATGCACAACAGAAACAGAAAACTCTCAAGGCTCAGAACTAACAGTGGGGAGTATACACACCGTTGTAGAGCTAAAACGCACACAGAGACACAGCTACAAATATAAAAGTTGAATCGAAGGGAAATTCATTTTCCGTGATATAAATTGTGCTGTGCGATGTGCTACGTGAAATTCAAGTCACCTCTTATCTAAACTCTGCTCGCATTAAAGCACAACGACACTTGACTTCTCTTCGCCCAGCCTTTCTTAGAGCTGACAACGAGAACGACGATTGCGGCGGTTACGCTTCCTTTCCCTCCGCGCCCTTCCACTTCACTACATTCTAACCCTAGCCTTTGATACTAATGTATGCAATTATATCTCTTCCTACCCAAATTTCATCATTCCAACCTGAGCTAATGTAAGGCAATGTAAGCAATTCATTTCTCTATCTATTCATTTCCAACAGTCGTTTTCATTCTCCATCTCTTCACCTTTCTATCTCTCCCACTCTCACTCTGTTTCTCCTATATACATAATATTCTCCTACACACTCCTAAATGCAGTCAAAGCTGTCTGTATACTCACCAAATACACTTGCTACTACTAGGAAGTTGTAGAAATGCAATAGGATTTTCCGTAAAGATATGGGGAGCTGTAGAGGGTTAGTGAATTGTATGAGAGTAGTGTAATACACTAAGAGCACTCCACCCACAGCACAGTAATCTCGTATTCTTCATACAGTTATCTTAGAATAATAGTGCAGCCAATGCTTTGCTAATATTCTATGCGACGACTGACTGTGAGTTGTACTTGACTTTGAGTTGTCTTCTGTTTAGATTTCCCCGTGAACTTAACGTTGCATAAGGAAAAATGTAGGGCCTACTACATACATATTTATAATGTATAGGTAGTTACACACATTAGTGCACAATGCTTGCCATTTTTACACACGTTGAACTCGGGCTGCTACGTACATGATGTTCGTAATTCTTTTGAGTTTTTCAACTTTTTCTTTTACTACATCCGCTTGACTAATAATTTAAAAATATCCAGTACCCAAGTAATGGGAAATAGTTTTTTAAAAAGTCAAACTGCCTTTCCTCCTCAAGGTTTTTCAAAGAGAGAGAGAGATACCTTGTGACTTTCTTGTTCCTCTTTCTCTCGTTATTTACTTTACCTTAGTTCTGCCTTCATGACCTCAGAGACGCACACAACTTTCATTTTCTTTTGATTTGCCTTTCTAAGACTTTCATTCAACTCACCTTCTCTTCTCTTCTCCCAAACTTAAAGTTTGAAAGTTATGTTTATCTCTTCCCTGGTTATAAATAGGGATCTGTCAATACAACTTTATTTCGGATCATCATTTCATACAGGAAGTTTACGAATTTGTAGTTGCTAATTACTATACTTTGTGTTCTCAGAAAACGTTTCGGTTACGTGAACTTTAAATAAGTCAGTGGAAATTGTATAGTTGTAACTTCTCACAAAAGTCTTGGCTACAATTGTTATATAAAAAGTATAAATTGTCAGTATTATTATTAGCAAGATAGATGTGTGTATAATGTAGGCGCATGCATTCAGAAGAATTAATTAAACTGAAGAATACAGAGTTCAATTTATGATATTTAGCTTAGGTAGCTATATGAAGCTATTGGTAACTTTGAAGTTTGACTTTGTCTTTGAGTCAACGAAATAAGAAGTGAAGTTGAAATTAGAATGATAAAATTAAGTTTTGGGTAAATATAGGGAAATAAATAGCTGGGATTGTGTTGGTGCGGAGCGGATATTTACATGTGTGTGTTAGTTTGTGTGTACTTAGGTAGAATGTGAACTGTATTTGTTTGTGGCAATATTGAGATCAAGTGTTATGTCAGTTGATGGGAAAGTGATTGAAATTTTGTAATGTAGCTAGTGAATAGTGAAGAACTTTGAAAGTTTCTGTGGCTGACAGTCAGTTCAGTAACAATGCGTGCGGGCAGAGTAAATTCTCAAGTTCCCATGAATTGCATAATGTAATGGAATACCTCCAGTCGCAGTCTAGTGATAGAATTGTAGCAACAGAAGCCATATCAGAGAAAGAGAGAGATAAAGTTGGAGGCTGCAACCGAAGCGATTTATGATATAAGTTGATAGCTCAGTCAGGCCATGAGTATTTACAGCTAATAATAAATAACTGTTAAGCCAAAACCAAGCAAATTCCCTACTCGTTTACATCGACACAACTATTCTCCTCATAAATTGAGAGAATCGTACATAACCAACAGAGACGCCGAAATCAGCCGAGAGTCCCGTAAAAGTTCAGTTTTCTCGGTGTGAAAATTGAACTTTTGACAACGGAGTTCAAAGATTGGGGCATCAGGCTACAATCTTGTACACAATACCTTCTCCACCATCAAAACCATTCGGTCCATTCATTCCACCCTATTTATTACAGTTTTGTCCTTTCGCTTTCATAACATTCACTAAAGAACCTCTCTTTCTGACTAACAATCAGAAACTCCTATTTATTTACATCGACAGATTCACATTTCGAAAACAATGGGAGATCAATTAATTTGTTATAGGAACAAAAACAATATTTCGCACTAAGGTACGAAATGAGCTAAAAATAATGAGACTCCACATTGATTAAAATATTTTAATTTGAGAATATTATGTATGTGCATTGTAATTCACAAAAGATGAGAAGTTTGAGAAGTTCAGTGTACAACATAGAGTTGTTAATGTTTAGAGTGGGTGTATTTGCATTGTGTGGAAGTTGGAGTTAAGCCCCAGGTATTCTGGCAGACAGACAGTCGGCTGCCAGGTTTCTTTTGTTTGTTTGTGGCACATGTTACTAAAAAGGTGGCTATGGAGAATGGCACCTCATTTGTTTGCCACCAAATTAAATTGTGCATAGAGAAGTGGAGAAATGTTGAAGGACGCTGACTATAAGTGCGAAGGTGTTTTCTAGCTTTTACTTTCGACTATGGACACGAATTTCTTTTGCAATGCCTACTATTGCGTGGAAAAGTGGCATAACAAGCTAAAAACCACCCTTCTCGACAAATTCTATGTAAAATGTAAACTGGAATTTGTCTTGTATCAATTTCTGCCGAATTCAGAAATACAGTGAAAGAGGAAATTGAACATCTAAGAGAAATGAACCAAAGGAAATGGTTTGGCTACATATGTGTGCCGTGCACGGCACGTAAGAGAGAAATGATTTTGCACTGTATGCAGAGAAACTCTCTTTCAAAGTTCAAGTAACTTGCCTTTTTGTTTTTCCAAGATATTTCCCTTTGCAGACTTTGGATAGGTAGTGCAGATATTTTAGAACTCTTCCTTTCAAAACCTTCTGTACACTTTTGCTATATAAACTCACTTCTCAGAACTCCCCTGAGTTATCTTTTAGCTCTACTCTCCAGACGTCACACAACTTTCCTTGTCCAGCTGAACTTAAAACGTTGAAACGTCTGGAAATTCACAGTTTAACTACTCCGGATCAAGTGTACTATTATTTGCACTGACATTTGACTTCTTGCATTGTACAGAATGTTTCTAAAAATACTTGCGAGAACTTCTAAAGGCAGTTGTTAAATGAAACTTAAAGTCTCCCGCACTATGGCACCGTTTTGACAATAATTATTGTTGTAAATCCTTTAACAAAGTGTCGTATTACTTGAATGTGTTAGGGGGTGTAACTGTAAGAAGATCTCGGATTGCACTAACTAATAGTCAGTGGGTTAGTAGTTAGCGTAAATGGTTTTTTCCTCTTGACAACCTTTGGCGTAGCGTAAGATTTGTAAGTTGAGACTGTGTTTGTATGTGTGTGTGATTTATTCCAGCTTGGGTTCAGACCCAATGCACAAAGGGTGGCAAGTCAATGCAGGAACAACAACACGAAAAGGTGGATGTGGCATAAGTGGAAGCTCAGCTCCGACTGAGAGCTCAAGTGAAATGAAGAGTTGAATTCGAGACGAAAGAACCTTCAGACTAGTACATGGGAAATGTACACACACAGTCGGGTTGAGTTGAGTAGAGTTGAGAGAGAGTCTGTTTTTGGTGGGTCGCTCTCGGTTTTTCCATGTAGGTACCTATGTATGTATATAATACAAGTACGGACTACGTACGTCTTCTCCCGAATTATACACTTCCTCCCTATACTTTCTACTTGTATGCACATAAGCCATTCTCTTTCATAGTCTCATGCAATTTCAAAAACAACCACACACACACACACAGAATACTACTCGACTTTGCTTTCCTTGCTTTTCCTTACGTTACGTTCCTTCCTTTCCATATCCATTGCGTTACATTACATTATTATCTGTAGAACGACTCCGAAGGTATTGCCTGGTCTGGTCTGGTGCTGTTGGACTGGAACACTACACTGCTGTACTTGTACTACTGTATAGGGTTGGCTTGTTGGGTCGGATTTGGATGGAACTGGAAGGTTGTATGTAGTTGTATGTATGTATGTATGTCTAATGTCTATGTACTAGTAGAGATATTACGTTTGTTACGTGTATTAGTATTAGGCGGTGGATGAGTGTGTGTGTGGTGGTGGCTGGTGGTGGTGGTCTGCTACGGCTACGTCCACTCTCATTGCTCCCGGTATGTGTCTAAAGTGTCTCTGTGTATGTGTGGTATGTGTGTGTGTGATGTGAGCTTCTATCAGCTACTCTCTCTCTTTCTCTCCGAATAGAATTCAACACAGGGATACTATCAAGTAGATTGTCGAGCCGAAAACAATGACTGAGTCCTCTCTGGAATCCTTATTTTTACCCCATTCTCAAAGAGAATGTATAGAGAGAGAGACTACTGGAGAGAACATAGAGAGACAGAGAGTTGAAGTTGTACAACTCTCGTACATGGAAACCACGGAGGGAGCCAAGCTGCCTATTTGTTTGTTGGCAGCAAGAAGGGAATCTATCGTTTCGTATTCGTATCCTTGCGTTATGGTCGCATGTCATGTATTATTGCTGCAATGCAATGCAATGTACTGCACTGACTGCCTCTTATATGCTCTTTATACAGAGGTTGTACTACACTCGAGTGTGGTGGCTATACAGGCTTATCTAATGGCACTGTACTTTCTGAGTACTTATTTATACTCTGCTATTACTACATACATACGTCCAACACAACTTCGTCCAAAGATTCCTTCAGTCGCCCAAACTCGTTTCACAGATTCTACATTTTACAGTTTTGGCCCTGGTGTGGCCTGAATTTTCTATCCGTTTTCTACGAGTACCCGTAGCGTATGTGTAGCCAACACAACAACAACCAAACTAAACCATTCCTACAAATAGACAGATCCTCAGAGACCGAAAACCAGAAGAAACATTAATTTACTTGACTCTTTTCAGTTTTTGCAGATAAAATCGTCTACAACACAAAAAACTTGTGCGGAAAACGCCGGACTCTGCGTTTTGCACTTCATACATGACTTTAGACATATTTGACATCGTTCCACAATGACCTGACCTCCTTTACACCACAATAACTATTCTCCCATCCTACTATTAAAAACTTCCCTTTTAACTGGGTCGTACACTAGTCCTATAATACAACAATCTCAGATCATGTCAAGCGCTATTTCAGTTTCAAAGTTTCGACTGGATACTATTTCACTGTGCACCTACTAAGACACAAAACATGCAAGTTAGTACAAGCTAAGATTTTCATAGATTCCAATAGAAATTCTTAAATGATACTTAATATTACAGCTTGCAGTCTTAATTATAAAAATTGAATTGAACAATTGTTTCAATTTCAGAACGTTACTAAATGTTTTATCATAGGTAATTAATCCAGTGTTGGAATCCAATCAATTATAATTAGCTGAAGAATTAAAGAACACTTATGTATACATTTATGTATTTAACGTTTGTGCAGCTTCACTTGTTTAAGATTAAAAATAATCAAAACCCACATTTAAGCATTTTTTACTATCATAAAATTGTAGAAATGGAAAGTGAGAGTCTTGATGACGAGGAATAGAATTAAGAAAAATTATGACAACATCAATGAAGCATACATATGAATGGTTTGAAGAATTAAGTGTAAGCAGGGGGTTCAAAATGAGAATTGGACAAATTGAAAGTGTTAATAAATTCACTAAAACACGTTAATCTTAATGCAATTTTCTACCTAACTAATTTTGACACATGCAGGCATAATTAAAAACTTTAATAAATTTTAGCTTTTAACACATCTTGCTGGTTTAAAATCATACGTTTTCCAACATAGAGCTAGGAAGGCAATTCATACGAATTAATTAAAAATTAAGAAAATCTTTGGTTTAAAAATAATAACTATTGTATAACAAATTATTATTACTTACTTATAATTATAGTTTTGTTTGCCAAAATTCTCTATTTGTTTGAAATTCATGATGCAACCTCACAGCTAGCTTTGCATTGCAACGGGAGCGATGGTGAAAGCATTGAGCCATTGAGCAGAAATTTAAAGAGTTTGAATTGAACAGAGTAACGGTAGAAACCATGTCATGTTCCCCTATGTGTAAAGAATACATCTTCACGTGTAAGCTTTGGTGTACGCTATTTTACACGTTCTTTTATAAGTATCCTAAGTTTAACGAGACTTTTAACTTTTAACCTATACTTTTTAAAATATATTTACTCATAGTTTTATATTTAACACTTAATTATTGTAAACATTATTTATGGTTAGCATATCGTAAAATTAAATGTAATTATCTTAGAACTGCAGTGTAACTAAAAATCGCAACACTTTTAAGCAATTAAAACTTGATGCTGCCTCAGCTAATTGTAAACTGTACGTTTTATTAGACAAGTGTCTCAAGATTCTCTTTCCTGTCAACATGGGCGTGAAATAATTCAAGACGAAATGGAAATTTTAATTGATTTCAGACATAAATTAATTATTCTTTCTACAAATATGCAAACAATTATCTAAGACTTCGCTGAGTACAAAATAATTACATATTTTTAACTAACTACAAATAGGTAGGTACACGTTCTTCCATTTTATTTCAATCAATGCAAGTCTTTATATTTGTAAATTGCTGATAACAGACAACATGCAGTATTTTATAGGGACTGTTCTTAGTCAAACAGAAATTATGCCAAGATATTTAATTACATTATTAAATTACACTATCCATTGCTAGCAGATGATAATTAAGTGATATGTATGCTTTTGTGCCGCTTAACGCTATCAGTATTTATGTGCTAATAAGAAACATGCGTGCTGGGTGAGCATAAGTATATGTATTTGCACTTGTATATTATTATCTTATGTAGGTTAAACATTTATTGAAAATGCAAATATTATGCTGCTGAATAATAAATCAACACTGAATAACATAATATGTATACATACAAGTGTGCTTGTAATAAACAAGTGTTTAGCATGATGCATTACATTTCTAGCTTGAGGCTATGTTTTATGCACGTGAATAAATTAAATCCTTTTATGGATATTTTGGATCACCATAAGATCTCGTTTCAGTAGTAAAGATAGGCACCCACTACATTATTAAAAGGGAGCATTAAATTAAATGCCTACTTAATTCAAATCATATGCATTACTATGCACTACCAAAATCCATTAAATTTAAAAATACTCAAATATAAAACTAAGAAAGTTTTATTTAATATTAACTAAACATAAAAATTCCTATACGTACCATGCACATGCATTATACATTATATATTTATGTCTACTTAAATAAACCTATAATATTATTATTACTTTATCCCATGAATAATCTTTTCCTATATTATAAGATTGCATAACCTTATATACAAACAAACATGCACACTTAAGATGATTCTACATATTATTATATTAATACATGCCAGAGTAGTACATGCTGATGCTGTCATCAAAAGTTAAACCTCTGTGTGCAAATGAGTGTTTTATAATTTATTAGCTGAGCCTCACCATTAATATTGCTTATAACACAACTGATAAAAGTTTGATTGTCCTTGTGAAAGCTAATTTATCATCCGCATTTTATGTTACATTGATAATTATTATAACAAATATGATAATATTTATCCGAAATGTAGTACAAAAAAGCTAGTTGGTAAAATTGTGGAGTTAAACGCTGAGCATGACTACGGAGGGTGAAGTACAAGTTGATAAGCGTTGGAAGGAATAAGAAGAGCATTTTAGTTGCACACAGTTCACTCAGGCCAAGCCTCACCATCATCGAGAACATCATCAAAGTCGCACAGGAGGGTTGGGCTGAATTAGTTTTTCATACAAAAATATGTTTTTCTCCTACAAGCAGTAGCATGATTTCTTAGAGGGAAGTGAAGAGTATAAATATCAGTGTTCCTATTTGGAGAGGCAAACACAGAGTCTGAAACAGAGAGCGACAAAGAGAGAGAGAGAGAAGGAGGTAGTATGTAGGGATTGATGCAAAGAGCAGAGTTAGTTAAGTGAAACGAACTGGGTGAGTAGGTGAATGGTGATCATAACATAAAAGAATCTAAAGAAAGAACCTCATGGCATTATTATGGTTATTAAAGAGGGAAGTGAATGGATAAACTTTCGTAATTCGCCAATTACTCTATGAAGGATAACTTTAGCAAAAGTACGGATTTATGTCGCTGAAACTTTTGCTGGGGAGACCTGCTGTTTATTAGTTGGTTTTATGTCGTTTTATTATTCTTACTCTATGTATTTCCTCTTACACGGACCAGTTCAATGAAGCACCATGCACCATATATACATATATGTATTTATTATACTCAAGGAAAGCAAAGTCAGTGCTCTGCAACAGTATCACAATCAGCCGTGTATTGTAAATCTGGTGAATTCGACAGCCATCACCTCAATATCTATTTATAGGAATATTATTACACACAATTACTTTGGTGGTAAACACTGTGATTACTTCACCCATTCGATGTTCCACACATATATACTTATCATTTACATTTTACCTGCCTTAGAGCTACCTGTTTTCCATTTACTGCAACCATAGCACCGAAATTTGCATGTGTACTCTTTCTCTTTTCGCTTTTTACCCGCTTTACTTGTATAATTTGCAGAGTGCATTAACTTACTGCATGCATAGTTGGACGTAGTATATAATATAGTTGGCGTAACAAGGTGTTAAATAGCAGCTGCTCTGGTTTACCATTAATCTCTAATGACACTGCAGTGCAAATGCAATGACCCACTACGTTGCTACAGAAGAATAATATTATTATTATCCTACATTCCATGTACACGGGTTACCACACTGTACATCTATGTACCTACGACAAAACACAACACAACGCAAAAACTAAATAGGGCAACTTGTACTGTGCAGAGCTAATGCACAAGTACTAGCTAATACTATGCACTACTGGAACTAGTACGATTAGTACAAACTCTGGAAAATATTTAAGCAGCACTTCAGTTTCATATTCACCCGTACAACTTATTTTAATGTGCACAGACACAGATTATTTATTCAACACGTAAATACAAAGGTACACATAATACAACTGCAGTTTATTTTATGCCTAGTAAATGTGGCACAGCAGGGTATTCATTTGCTTTGAAGGACTATTTCACGTTCACGTCAAGTCCTTTACATTATGCTTCGTATTTCCGTTTTATACATTACATATTAAAATACATATATATTACATGTATATCAGGAGATCAATGAACATCCAAAAATTATGAAAAGGAAGGAACACAGTAGGCACAAGCAGTAGTACTTATTCGTGCGACAACTAACTAACATCAAAGTCTGTTTAATATTTTTCACGTGAAACCAACTTTATTCTTTAGTGTGTGTTGCACTACCTATGTATTATATATATTATGCAACTTTAACATGCACGTACTCACTACTTGTATACCTACTGCTATTTATTATTACGCACACACCGGTTTTATGTAAAAACATGTAAATAATTTATAACTCTTGACTTGATTATATAACATAATAACTGGCTGGTCAGTTCATGACTATTCCCACTAAGAATTATTAAAATCACTAAACATATACAATTTTTTACATCCCCGCTAATAATTATAATAATCTCCAGTCAGATAAACTATCCGTGGTTTGCCTCCACAATGCATGGCTAGTAATTACTAACTACAATGAGTGATGTAGTAAATATCGGTATAGATTCCACATTCAAATATAGCTACGCTATTTGTTTACTTTTAGTCAAATTGTACTGCACAGTATTATTTATTATTTTGTGCTACTGCAGTAAGAAAAATAAAAATTAGTGTGCATTATTATGTATTGAAGACTCCTGATACTGCTTGTACAATGTACTGTAAGGTTTTTAAAATTCAGAAGTTGCTTACAATTATTGAGTAGGTATTAATTTATGATTTGGTTTACGATTTATTAAAATCGTACACAATAAATTTTTATATAGGTACCTAAAAAATCAGAAAGTCTTAAGAAATTTATTTCCAAATCACAAGATTGCACAAATACAGACATGTAGTTTGTCATACCTATTGCAGTTTCTAAAAATTGTGTATCAAGAAAATACGTGGTGGTTTGAAAGGAATGACTGATATTACCTCACACTATTTATACTCTTTTATTCTACACTATAGCATGGTGTGCTCTGTGATCCGTATGTAAGTTTTTTGTTACATGTAACGCGGCCACGAAATGATCATGTGAATGGGCGAAGACTGCTGTGATGGACCTTAAAGATGGACGTTTGTTAAAAGACATTTTGAAAGAATGTCATTTCGTGTTATGTGACGTACAAGAGGAGCATAGGTGATAATGGTTGCATTTTTTACATGAAGCTTTGATATCTATGTGTAGGATCTGTCTATAATTCCTGTATGTGTGTATATACTACCTGTATCTTTATAATAAACAAAACACATTACATAGAGCAATATCGAAGATGCATCTGTACATATTTGTAGTGCAGTCAAGTGAATAGTGATCCTTTTTAGGAACTGACGCATTTCTCTCACAATAACATTTATTTTACTGTGCTTGAGCTGCGCATTAGACTGGTGAGTAGAGTTTTACTTCACAATAAACGACAATGCTCTTCAACTTCAGACTTGTTTTCAAACAAATAAACACGCTTTAGTAGTCGGGTTGAAAAAAACAAAGAATTATTTCCAGGGCTGCAGTGTAGTAGTGCAAGTACATTATATTTTGAGATTGTTTGTCCGCAGTAGTGTGCCTCTTCACAGGGCAAGCCACTATATAGCAATTCGTATACTGAGATACCCACTAGGAAAACCATTACCAGTCATTGGGTTTTCAAAGATTGTAACCGAGATGTACATATTTACATTGGTTGCTTTAGAATATATTATGGATGGAACTGCTGGTATACATGTGTTGTTTATGGTAAGTACCAATAGTAAATAATAATATGAGTGGTATAGTAGTCGGCTTTGCATACTTTAATTTGTAGAAGCAATAAATACAACACTTTTGCAGCGTCAAGCAAATCTGTAATAGGAAATGGAAAATCGCCAGCTCTTTATGTTCAAAATACACACATACATATGTATTGTAATGTGCTCTGAGCAAATACGGATAGTAAAATCTAAACTGTGCTTTTATGGTTGAAGATTTAAACTGCAGAACTTATCACACGCAGAAAAGGCTTGCAATATTATTATAGATCAGCGTGTATAGCTAGTACACATACATGGATGAACTATATAGCTGGTAAATATGGCCCATAAATTAAAATCGAAGAAAATAATAATACATCCTGAATATTAGTGTTAACCGTAAAATAACAGGAAACGTGAATGCATAGAGATTGCTTGCCATGTTGAATTAAATCCGTAAGCAGAATTTCCAGAAAACAGCTAAACAGAAATGACTGAAACGCTTGAGTTTGCAGTTAATTATCTTCGCCAGTCTCGCAAGAGGTTGAGCAGATGGAGGCATGCAGCAGTGGTATATAGTAGTCATAGAGAGATTAAATTTGAAATGTTGCTTAGTATATTACAAGTCATAATTCTACAAGACTTACGTAATGTGTAATTACACATGCATTTCTCTTGAAAGGCCGACTTCTTGAAGTAACAAGCAATTATACGCGTCTTTAACAAAGAACTTGGTTTTTTATTTGCTTCTACACTCACACAGACCAAAGGAAATTGAAAAATGCATTTAATACATCATATAGCAACACAAGTATTTTAATTACCTCGTAAAATATTCCACGTCAGGTTAGTGTGTGTTTTGAAGTCCATAAAGTCTTCGCGTCTCATGTGTAAAAGTAAATACAAATACTTAGCTTTACTTTCTAGCATCGCACGATCTCGGATAATTTCGCCGATTTAGGATTTTGTCGGTGGGGCAGTAAAAATCCGAGCTAATCTCAACTCACTCATGCCAATAACAATCATCTGAACGTGAAAACATCACCACTGGTACACAGTCAACTCTGCCGAAAGGAAAAAGGTAACACAACCAGAAATAATTTCATGTGTACATCCTTACTCTGCCAAAGAGCTCTAAGGCGTATTGTATGTATTTCCTTTGGAATTGCGTGACTTTGAAGAAGTCTCGGTAATAATTCAAATGCAGTGAATGCATGAAGCACTTCAAAAATACAAATCAAACGATCTGTTCAACGAGCATCGGCATATTATGTGTACTTGTTAAAGCGAGAGACTGCGGCTCGTCGACTTGAGTTCTGGTCCGCGGGCAAGCACAACTTGTTCATTCTCCGAAACCACTAACAACAAAACATGAAGACACACAATTTCTTATAATAAGTGCATTTGTACGACTGTGAAGGACTACACGGCATTAAGTCAGTGGAGTTGCTGTTGTGGTGTTATCGAAGTGAGAAATGAAATGAAAATGAATTTGGTTGTCTGAGAGAGCTCACACAATGTATGATGTGTGTAAGACATACAACTCCCTTTTCCCCAACGCGTTGTATAATAATAATATTATTATTGTCACATTAAAACGGGAGAGATCGAGATTCCGGATGTAGTACAAGTAGTGTGCACGTACAAAGTTCAGATGCTATACATGCCACGCTCACATAAAACAACACATAACAATTTGGATTACAAATATGATACGGTGTAGTGGTGGTAGTGGTGGTGGTGGTCGTAAGGCGAGTTATGGATAGATTTGTTGCGCAACATGAAGTGTGTGTGTCATACACAACGTTATTGAGAAAACATTGAAAACGAGCATAGAGCACAATACAATACAATACACTACAAATCCACTTCATGCATTAACAACCAGCCATAAGAATTTCGCTGACTTATAGAAAACAACAGCCGGATCTGCCACTGCCAATAGAGCAAAACAGTCTTGGAATTTCAGGTTTGGTTGATGTTGTCGCACACAGGTTTTTCTGATAATGGTCGTGGATGAACTGTGTGACCCGCACTGCTATAACTATTCTATGCTTTCTGCGAAATCAATATATTACGGTGGGAATAATAATAATTCAAGAACGAGCATTAGATTTCTTCTTCTCCCCTACACAACAACCCTGCATTATATAAGCACGAAGAGACAAAAATCTTCTACTGGCTGTACATGCGTAAGCAATGTACACGTAATCGCCAAACTGCCACAATTTTACTTTTCCAGCATTCACCAAACTAGCAAAGATCCACAAAAAATAAGATTTCCAGTCGTTTCAAGCCACTCCACTGGCAAACAGTGAGCGCGGCAAGAAAAACTAATGTAATGTAACGTAATGCAAGATATATTGTGCTCCAACTCCCAACAATACACCACAATACAACTCTACTACAAATACCACTATACACTACCCACTACATACAACCCCGTGTGTCTTTGTATTGGCAGTGGTAGCCACCGATACTCCGTCTGAAAATTGTGCCGTATATGCCGGGTGTATATGGGCACTGGTACATTGAAGTCGTAGTTTACTCCAAGCCAATACATACACTTGGTTCGTGCCGGACTATAGCCAGCAAAGGTAGACTGGCTAACAAACAAAGTTTCAAAGTCACGGGAATGGAAACTGATGTGATGTGAACTGGAGGCAAGGCGACCTACAACTGAATGTGAATTAAATGCAGTCCATCCGTAACTGAGAGAAGAGACCAGGAGAAGACCCAACCAAACTAAGCCACACCATACACCAAACCAAAAAACCAGTAACCAGAACAGTCTGAAAGAGAGAGAAGACCATTCAATTCAAGTCTATATTTTATGTACTTATATAAAACTTCGTTCCTCCACTGCACTACACGTAAGTCCTTAGTCTCATCATAGCATCCTCCGATCCACACACATACCATACCATACCATACCATACCATACCTACACCACTGCTCCAGCACTAAAAACTACTACTTCTTTCTACTACTCCTATACTACTAGCACACTATGACTATCTTCATGATTTTACATAGTCCAACATACATAACCTGACTGACTGACTGACTGAATCTCCTGTGTCGATGGAAAAAGTTAAGCAAAACTACAATTCTCACTCACCACAACACACTCAGTGAGCACACCACATACATACCTTATATTCTACTTTTTATACAACATCTCCTTCCAACACACACATTTCTAGATACACAAAACACACATACACATAACATACCTTGTGTATCAGTCACAATTACGTGTATGTATAGAGGTTGTGTGCATGCATACAGATACACACACATATACACTCCACTCACATAATATCAACTTGAGCAAAACGAAAACGAAACTCTTGTGTATGGAAACTTTGTGTAAAGAGAGGTAAAAAGGGAATGGATGCATCGCATCGCAATGAAATGCAATTCAAGGTAGCTTTGAAAACACCTTTGGCTCTATTATTCTTCTTCTCGTCCTCTCATTGCATCTGTTCCATGTGATACCCCCAAGTCCATCTAATATTCCTCTCCATTGCATACGTAGCAGCAAAGTAGGTACTACCACTCTTTTCTCGATCTATCTCTATATCTAGTCTCCACCATCATAAAATATATTATTGTGTACTTATATTAGTGTACATACACTCCATGCTTTAACTCCACCATATTATATACATTAGGGAAACGACGAGTTAGCTTTAACACACAAACAGGGCTTCCTTATATTTATATCTGTGGACTTCTTCGTCTTGCACATTAGATTGCTGTACCTATGTACACGGCTAAACAGAGAGGGACTGGATAATGCAGCATTTTATATTACTAAACAATTTTACAAGTTATAACACAGTCGCTATTGTATGAATGTTAAATTACACTACATACCTGCCCTTTAGTGGTTATTTTATTTATTATGTATTCTGCTGTGATGTGATGTTGGCTATTTTGTACTTGTTGTATATAGGTGCATATTATTAAAGTTGTACGTATATCACTATACTCAAATACCCTTGTATCAGCTAGAAACAAGCTGCAGAAACAAGTTAGTATTTCATGAACATATTTTAATATAGGTCTCACTCAGACTCTGCTCTACTGTTTCAGATCCTTCTCTCATTTCTTTTCCTTCTCTTGTATGTATATAAGTCACACACGCGTATACGGGATACACACAGCAGTCATCCACCACACACAATACTACAGTCTAGTACTCTCAAGGTAGGTTGGTGCAGGTAATAGTAAGCTGCTGAGCTACTGCTGCTGTATTTATGATTATTATATTAAATGTGCACCGTGTTTTCGCTTGGCGAACTACATTCACACACGAAAAAGATGCAATGTTAAAGTCGTGCTTAGCATGGTGGCTCTAATGCTAAAATGAGAGTGCTACAACAGCATTAAATGTAAAATATTATATGAAATGATGTTTGTGTGTGGAAGGATTGTGAGCACCAGGCAGCCTAGTGTTTTATAGGAGAGCATTTTAGAGTATACCTTGTATACCTTTGAGGTAGTGTAGCTACTAATAGGCTAATAACGGCTATATACACGTTAGCATGCTTTTAACTTTTAGTTTAGTCGATTCTAAGTTAAATGTGGGTAAGTAATCATGAAGGCTTTGCAAGCAGTTAGTTGGCAACACATCTGATGTGGTAATGAGTACCTACCTATTTACCTACCGGTATCCACACACTATCCAGTATCCGTATAAGTTAAGTTTTAAGTAAGTAGCAGTTTGTGAAGTGTAAAGAGCTACAGATGCAGAGCAAAGTAGGAAAACCAGACTAGTCATTGCCTTATTGTAGTTTTGTGTATAAGAGACTGCGCTAATACTAGTAGTACTATTTATGTATACTGTTTGTGTAATATAGCAGGGCAAACTTACACTATGCTTTAACTTTAACTTTGTGTATGGATATAAATACGTAGAAATATTTTCATGGAAAATACTACATATACACACACACCATCATTTCATATCATATTATAGTAGCAAGGAAAATGCAGAGTGAAAATAAGGCTAAGAAACTGCAGATAGAGATATTGTGTATAGATAGAATGCCCTTATTATGTTACGTTGCTAGTAAATGCTGGTATTAAAGAGAGTGATGTATTTGTGTATGTATATATAATAGGCAGAGTTAGTGGTGTATTATTGTGTGTGGAATATAATAAGTAGTATAGGGTTTGTAGGACGAAGGAACGTGGTATGGTGGTGTGTAAATATATAGAGGTTGTGTATAGCTGGCTGCATGTATTTTGTGTGTGTATAAGTAGGTAAGATGAAAATGGTTATTATAAACAGAGTTGTGCAGTAGCATAAGTCGAGTGAGATGAAGATCAGAGAAGAGGATCAATAAGAAGTTAAGTTGCCCAACTAAACTATGAGTGTCATTGCATGTAAAAACTTAAGGTAAGGAAGGTTGTAGGTTTCGTTTTCCTTGGGTCCAACTCCAATCCAACGCTCTTATAGTCCGTTGGATTCCCCCCAACGCAATGAGTTTCTGGCTGCAATGAGTTTGTACCTTTGCAAAGTCACACAGAGTGTGTGGCAACTTGCTCACTCTTTAACTATACACACATACATGCATTGCATAACACTATACGTAGACACTACTCCAGTCACTTTTAATAGTCGTGTCAATTTTTGCTAATTTACAATTGTGTATGCAATACAAATTCTCACAAACAGTTCTTGTATACGTTGAAAAGTTGCTTGTATGTAATATGATGTCCCTCCTCCTGCTCTATTTCTGGAACTTACATTAATTTTTCATTTGCCGTGAACTACGTTTGAAATGATATAAACTCTTCGTTAGCTACCACTTAGTAATTGCAAGTAAGCAACTTAAGTAATTGTAGTGTACGAAACAACACATCATATATTCATATTCCTAGGTGAGTAGTAAGTACTTAAGTCCTTTGTAGCAGATTACGTATGTGTTACGTGTGTGCCATTATATAATAACTGCGTTATTTTTAGTTAATATTATAAGATTGCTTTGAAGCGGACTATACTGTTACTGAAATTGCACCTTTTGCGCTGTTCTAATGTAATTTCAACATTTGTCTGTGCATCGTAACATCTCAAGACGGAGCTAATCTGTAGAAATCAGGTTCAAAGTGCTAGCAATTTTTCTCGTGAAATTGAAACATGATCAAGTCAAATATTTGTGGGCGATATTTATTGCGAAGTTGCTATTCAAACAGCCCACCTCCATTTATGCAAGAAACAATATTTTGTTATTGAAGAGAAATGTCTATTATATTACACAGTGTTTTTATACGCCAGGTTTTGAAAGTTACTAGGAATTCCGACGGTTGGAGAAAGGAATTCCAATTATCAAAAACCTTTTGAAATTAGTGCCTTGGGCCAGTATGAGGGTTCGTATAACTAATTGGAAGTTAAATCTAAAAATAGCGGCTTTGATTACAAATTAGTGCAATTACTCGGATATTATGTTAATCATTTGGGTGTACATTATGCAAGTATTTAATTTGTATGCATCTCCTTGCATACACGACTTGTAAAAGAGTCACTGTAGCCAAGCAGGGAGAGGCAAGAGTAAAATTAAATGAGGCTGAGCAAAATGTTGGTGTAGAGTTTTAAAAGATTATCACGTAGTGATAAGAACATTCATTGTGCAAATGAAGATTGCATATATACATACACATACATACATATACATAGCATAGCTAACATAAAACGAACTGACACTATAATATTACAGAACTATTTGAATGATGTTTCTTTCGGAATGCCAACTGCAAAGAAGTAACTAAGCTGTGTATTAATCTACATGCACCTATTACATACCAAGGGAAAATGTGCTGATGGCTAAGTATTATTTAAACTGTGGGATGGCATAATACAGTGTGCAATTGCAATGGAAGAATTAAAGGTAAACAGCCGTTACTTAAGCTAAGTGTGAGTACTAGACGAGCACTTGGTATCTGGAGGTTCACGAATATCTGCGGCAGCAAAAATGTTTATGGAAATGTGCCGCAAGCGCTGTCTCACCTGTGTTTCCCATCCCTTTTCCTTTCTTTTCATAGCACATGATATAACACAGTAACATACAATAAAGTTCTTATTTGGGGTTCCATTGGCATAGCTTGTGTCTGCGCCCCTAATAATCACGTACCTATAATGCTCACTGAAACAGTTCCATACAAATTACATTGCATTACGCGACTTTATTGAAATGCAGGCCGCTTATTCTTCACTCTTCCTTTTTCATCATCTCATAATCATAGCACGCTACTCCACAGGCTCACTTGCTTAGTTTTTCAGGCTTTTCTTCTGTAGTACACTGCACATGGTGGCTACGTTCCACAACACGTTTTCTCTTTCATATCTACCAAGAACAGCGAATAAATACAATCAAATCTTTGTGGTAAGTAGGGATGGCTCAAAGTTGGGTCACATGAAAAATTTTATTTTCCTGCCATTGTGAGCAACACATAAAATGCATTAGGTACACCTGGAGTCCATGAACATTTTTATGCCTTGAGAATTAACAAGAAGGGCGGCTGTCACTAAAAACTCAGTAGGTACTCACAGTCAGTGTAAAATTTTATGATGTAAAAAATCAATGCATTTAAATCCGAAATTTCAAATCTAATCTATTCGATTTTTATATACCTGTAAGTATAATGTTTAATGTGGTCAGAAGACTATGGCAAATTATATCTCTTAGCATTGTGTGTTTTGCCATGCGTTGTATTTATTTTTTGTGGATCGCAATAAATGTTTTACTAGTCCTAATGTATATTATTAGCTGTAGAGCTATAGTATTACTAACTACATATTACTAACTACTACTGTGTCTTGCAATTAGGTATTATACTTTGACCTTCGGGAATCCGCTTCCCGTAATAAACTACCTTTCATGTTTCATGTATTGTGTTTTGTGATTTATCCTGTATTGGACAACCAAATGTGAATTGCTTACCTTGCATTAGCATAAAAATCCAATGTATGCGTTTTTGACGTAATACTATTGGGTTATCTATATTGTATTGTTTGCATTAACTATTGCTGTTACTTCTAGATATAATATCTGTATCGATTTCTGGATGATAAAAATGATGCACTGCAATTTTTGGAGTGGAGGTAATTTTTAATGTTTGCTCTACTTATACTTTTTCCTTTAAAACATTTTCAATTTTGTGATTAATAAAATCTGTCAAATATTAACATAATATTTTATGAAACTCTTCATATAAAATCATATTTGCTTTATCATTTTATTTAATAAATTCAATTATTATTTTTATAATATGTGAATTGAAAGGTTATATACTATAGTAAAAATTCGCTTATGTTTGTAGCTTACTTTATTCTACCGGATGATTTTTACATGATGCATGAATAAGAGCAGAGTTTAAGTTACTATATAGTCCAACAATTTTGGCGGGACTCGGAAAGGGTAATTTAGCATTTAGACGTTTTAGTGAACGAGACAAAACGAAGGTAGAGTCAGATACTAATTAAAAAGGATGATGTGAGTTGAACTTTAGATTGCTTGAGTCCATTACATTAACAATAAAAGATGTGCAGCTTTAGTATGAGTTGTTAGACGACCTTAAGAAAGCATTTACAAGAACATCATACAATGCAGAAGAGCCTGTGGCGCTGCTTTTTACAATAATTTTAAGCCATATTATGTTCTCCTGCAAAAAATACCTGTAGGGTGAGTCTCAGTTTCAGTTTATCTCTCGCTTCTCAATTTCTCTAGGATTATACATACTAGCCTTATGGATTCCCATGTAGTAATAATATCTCTGAATGATTTCCAGCAATTTTTGTTAATTGGCAATGTGCTTATTACAATTAAGATGTGATTACCCATCGTGAAATACAAATTATATGCAGGCTTCGTCAATATTTCTATTCCTAGACCCTCCCTCTTATTAAATACACAAATATGAAGAGCGTTCCATACAATCATTGTCCGTGAATTTTTCATGCTTGTCTGTAGCCTACGAAAAGAGTGAAGAGGAGCGTAATATGACAGTGCCTTGCCTATTATGTACACAAGTACTAGGATAGGGAATGCATAATAATTAACTACTCGTTATCTCTACTTGCATAGCTCGAGTACCGATGAAATTCTTTTCAGAACAAATGCAGTTTGTCTGTCTTAATTATTAAAGAAAATCAAAGCTGCACTTTATTTCCTTATATGGCTCTCCTGTGCCTCCCTCCCATGTAAACATCAAATACAACAAGTTAAGCTTCATCATTTATTTTTTTCTTATACACCTATAATATAATAATCCTAGCTCCATATTAACATATATGTATCTATCTATTCTGTTCATTATACAGAAATATTATTTGCTGTATATTATGCAACATAAATTGCCAATGCAACTATTAATTCTCCTGGTAGTCTGTGCAACATTATATAAAAGAAAAGTATCAGATGTTTAGTTTTGCCAAGCACGAACCCACAATATGCACGTCTACATAAACGCAGAACTGAATTAGTCTGGCATTTCTTTTCTTTTGCACTTTAATTCACATCAGACGTGTCAAGAAGCGAAATCTGACAAAATCAAAATGAATTATGCACTTATAAAACTGCGCAGCATAAGTAAGGTGTACAATTAAACGTGATGCAGGATCAGGATACGTAACACGCTTTAATTTCAGGCAACATTCAATGCACCCGTCTTGTCTAACAGGCTAAATAACTTATTCTTCTGTTTCTCCTCTGATGATTCACGACCAACGCTAACAAACAACTACGAAGCTCCTTAAGTGGTAAAAATAGACAATTGCAAAGCACAGATACTGCACTGTACACAACAATGCAATTTTTCTTGACAGCTCTCCCATTTTTGTTGAATGTTCTTCTTTGTTAAATGCTATGTTCTTGTACCGCAATGAAGTCAGAGCTTATTGTGAGCATTAGTGAAACACTCACATCACGTGTTAAATTACTTTTTGTAATAGTTGTACCTATACACAGTAACTATAAAGGATTGATATGAAGACATAGATTTATTGACTAGAATTAAATTTATTATTGTTCGTGCAATTACGGACGTGTGAGGAATGCATGCTGGCTACTTTGCAAAACTTTACTAAGGAAAAGAAAAAAAAATGTAAAAAAATATTTTCGATTTTTTAATTCAAGTATTAATTGCATTGGAATTATGGGAATCACTGAATATTTTATAACAATAAATTGAAGATACGTATAAATGCAGAGATCATTTAATTAGCTTATATTTTGAATATTGCATGCATTTACGATTCTGTTGGTCATTGGATTCTATACTTATATTTGCTAATAATACTGTATATATTAATTAAATAATTTACTGGCAATAAAATACATACATAAAATGTTGTGAATAAAATGGGATTCTGAGTGGTGATATTCTAATGACGTTATCTTTTCATGTTGTGGTTGACGTCAGTTCATAAGCTTTGTCAATGTTTGACATGCATACATATAAATAAAATATGTCAGTAATGTCACAGAATTAAGTGCAAAAGGTAAAAGAGTATCTCGTGATAACAGACATTATTTTTGGTAGCAATCTAAAAGGAATATACACGTCGGCTTTATTTCCATTAATCCCATGGTGAAATACTATGGTTATGCAGAGTGAAGCTTAAAGACTTGGTATGTAGTATGTATGTATGTAAGTATTTGCCGAAATGTTGGCGCAAAAGAGAGTATGAATAAAAGAGACTTACACTTTGCGCACTCACCCAGTGCAACCAGATACAACTGTCTGTGTGTGTGTGGCAATGTAATCAAAACAAATACATACCTACCTACACTTTTGAAAGATGAACTAAGTATATGAAGGTACTAACATTCATTGGAAGGCGGATATCTAAAATAGACAGAATAGTATATTACAATTTTATACAGCTATAAAAGCACGTAGCTACATAATGTAATTTTGTCTGTGTACTTACAATAGAACTAAAGCCAGGATGAAGCTCAGTCATTCACGTGTATAAAATATGCTAAAACCTTTCTGAAAAACGTAAACGGAAGAAAGACAGACAGAGCTAGAATGTACTGGTAGAATGCAGTATTGCTATCCTCACCTTAACAACACATTTCCATATGCCGGATTCAATAAAGCTTAGTTTGAGTGGATATATAGCGGGAGAGTGACGGGAGAGAGATGAGTTGAGAAGTGATATGATCATCTGTTGTCGTATCTCATCTTTCAGAGCATCAGAGGACTTGCGAAGAGCACAGAGCACAACATGAGACACACAAAGCACTAAACATACACTTCACCGCAAATGTCCAAAGTACTAATCCAACATCCAGATCCAGAGCAGCTAGAAAAAGAGTGCTGGAGCAGAAAGACTTGTTTGTGAATTGAAACTAACAAGATAACTGCCCAACTCTATTGCTTCACATTCTCTAATCCAAACAATCTCAGTCTCATCTTTTGCACCACATCAATAGAATGCACTACAAATATATATCTAGTGCATGTGAGTTCATGCGCTGTGTATGTGTGTGATACAGTTTCTATGTTGTAAATAATACTGACGATGTTAAAGGAATTAGAGCTTTAGAGCCCGTCTTCTTGTAGTAATGTATGAATATCATGTAACTCGTGTACTGCAAGAGTATCATAAATGTACTACATTATTATTATTATTACTATTATTATTACTACTACTATGGAGGAGTTGTACATATGATGCATATTAGTTCAACATGTAAACTATGTCTGAGTATAAAATAAGTTGCTATAACTTACATTTAGTCAATCTTTAGTTTGCATTCCTTTCCTTTCCATGATGCAGCACACTTTCGGGCGACTTGGTTTATTTCATGATGCGACTACTCAGAAAAGCTTATCTTTCGACTTTGTAGTTGAAGTTGGATTTGATATGTAGTCCTGTACTCCTGTCCCTGTCTCATTCGTTCGTTTAGAATGATGAGCTGTTTTCTGTTATGTGAGCAGACATGCTACATACATATTATGTACATACTAGACAAAAGTTGTGGATGTATTGCACAATGTGCAGTATACAATATTTTATACGAAATAGGATACAAGATACAATCCTAACGAGGTTTACATGTTGTACCTACCAGGTTCTATCTGTGGGTGGAATCAAATTAAGAGATACTATACTAACGTAAGTATCTGTCGATGAAATGCCATTGTTTGACTTGGATTCCATTCTAATGTAATGTAATGTGGTTGAAGGACACCCAAATCCATTTTTGTGTAACTGTGTAGATATAATCGTTTTTTGCGCTTTGGCTGTACCATGGCTTCTTCCATCCAACCATTCACATGCTGTGTATACTTATTCCAACAGTTCTATGTAAATATTGCAATCGTGTTAGAGTGAGTTTTTCCACTAAGCAAGTAAGATGGTGTTTATATGTGCAAGTAGGTTTACAGTGAATGTGTATAGACATTAGGTATACTGAGCATTTATTTTACGAAGATCTTTGAGGATTGTAAAAAGTGCGTGGTGTGCAACAAAAAGAGAATAATTGCATAACTACTGTATGTAAAAGGATTGGAAGGGGAAACCCTTTGATAATTAAATAACGAGCTACAAATGCAAACTAATTATTAATTATGAAGCAGGGGCATTTTATGTAGATATTTGTAGATAGTGTTATGTACCTTTCCTTCAGCGGTAATTGAAGAAGGATGTAATTTCGGTTTTGAAAAAGTGAGTCCTCGTAGTTCGTCTCGCTTCTTTTGTGAAGAGGAATACTCGAGAGACTGTGAGGAGGGAAATGTGATGTAAATCACCCAAGTCCAATGCGTAAGTAGCTTGTAGCTTTGTGAAAATATTCATGAATTCAGCTCATTGTCACTATTGTAATAAAGTACATGGTGCAAATACGTATTATGCATATGTATAGATAGCTTTGCTTGGCTAAAACTACCAGTACATGATATGGCAGTCAGTGACAGTTGTGGCACAGAATTTTTTTCATTTTATTATGTTGTTGCTTCGTACAGCATTGTAAGTTGTGTTTGAGTCGAGCAACACACAGGACAACCCTTCCAATACAATGCAAATTGTTTTGTGTGCAAAGAAAAGTTTACAACTCATACAAAACTCCATTGGAGGTGAAAAGTTTGAAGAATTAAAACATGTCCTTGTCGCTCGTCGAGTTCAACATAATAATTATATGTATTTACATATCACATCTACGCTACGTGGCAAATGCACTCCAAAAGATATGCTAATATTCCATGGAATTCTATTACTTACATTTGCCCATTCAAATATGTACGTACTTTACTTATACAATATCTTCACTGATCTCCCGTTTCTCAAACTTACAAGTTTCCTGACATCGAAAAAAAATTAGTTTTATGTGTGCATACCTAATGCTTGACGTAAGTAAAGATTGACATTTCAAAAAAACTCTTTGATAACCGGCGGTGAAGTCATCAGATCTAAGCAATATATTATTATTCTGTGTCAAATGTATATAACCTATCAGTACAAAATGCAAGTCCAGATCAAAATACTTTTGTGTTTTATCAGTAGGTACATGGTTTAACTCAGAAATGTTTGACATGTGTTTTTTAACTTTATTTTGCAAACATGAAAGTTACAATATGCATTCATTTCTTAAGTTACAATATAAAGATCAATACTAGTACAGTGTGTATAAGTAGTGCAAATTTTACAACTCGAATGCTAATATATTGTATGTAATTGTTTAGGTAGTTCTATCAGTGAGAGTTAGTTGTATTAGTCATTTGTAATGCATCTTCCTGAAAATTTGTCGTTGACACATATAAAATAAAAAATTTAAGATCAGGATCTAATTGATGAACTTTTCCAAAAATATTATACAAAGAGCAATATGTATTCACTAGTACTTATTCAAAACTTCTACTTTTATATTTCATGATTTTTGATATCAAATACAAACTTAGCTTGAAAATGCCTACTGAAGCACGATTGCTATATCTATGTATTTTATAATTTGTTTAATATGTACGAAAACAGGTGCTAGATTTACTTTAACTTTATATTATTTTTCATTAATTGATTTTCATTGCACAGAAAATAATATATATAATAAAAATAAAAATTGTGCTTTATATTCTTTGTGTTTCAGAACTATTTTTCTCCAGCGATAGTTTATTTCTCACCAATGACAATTTTCATGCAATTTGAAACCGATGTAATTAATTTGCTTTGTAAACATGGAGTGGATCCAAAATAGTAAATCTGATGTCAATTAGTTATCCATACACCTACACAAACTACGCTTTAACTTTTTACATAAAATAGAGATGTACTGGGAGATGTGCTTTAGAGAATTATTAATAAAAGGAAGAAATGCTGCAATAATTGTAAACATAGCTAATCTACATGTCTAAAATAATTGATGTAGATTATTTAAAGTCTGAACCAGAGGGCTGAAATTTGTGGTTTTGTTGCTTTCCATTTGTAGTTTATCCAACCCCATCTAGCTTTTTATTTCTTTTTGAAGTATCAGTGTGAGGCCAAAGCCAAAAACAAGTTGTCCGAAAGAAAACCTTTGCATTCAGTTATTTATTATTTATTAGACTAGACATATTGTATTGAATAATGGAACAGCTCTGTGTGTTTGCTTTATTATACAAAGAAAAATGTACAGACGGTAGTGAAGGTACACACTAAACAGTAAATGCACTGAATTGATTTTTGCAATCAACGTTTCTTTGAAAATATATAGTGTTATTGAATACGATAGAAAAATGAATAAATTCAATACACAGAAATATTTATCTTACATAACATTTTCTGCTCTTATCTTTTGCACATACACCTTACATCTTATAATATACATTCATCAAATCGTATGTTTTCCTGGAAATCATTTACAGCCACAAGTGACTAAGTGTACAGATAAATGTAACAATAACTAATTGGATTGATTTTTTTTCTTTGTCAAAAATGTGACTAATTTTGTGTAAGGGAATGTAATGCTATTTACAAAATCTTTTGTTTGATTTTCTCCTGTTAACTTTTTTTGTCATACTCATTCTTAAATGTGTCTATGACAATTTTTCTTATGTGTCCAAAGTTACAAAGTAACATAGAAAAGTGTGGTGGCTGAAACGCAATTATTTTAGTTTCATGCATTTGCTTTGCTTCGTGCATCCTTTATTGGCGTATAATAGTGCATGAGACTAGAAAATCCTGGGTTAAGAGCTGCTGGTAATTCAATTAGACAACATTTCTATGATTAATTTTCTCTGCCTGCTCACTTTGGATTTTGTCTACGACATGTCTGGATATAAATGCCACAGATTTGGCAAAAATTTGCATCAGTGCTACATACTCCAAGCATAAAATACATTTAGGTAGTTCTCAAACTAAAGCCACTGGAAAACATACCACATAAGAAGAAAGTACATGTAGGTGTTGTTATTGCTTTGCAAAGATTATCCGTGACATAATGTAATACATATACAGAAGCAACCACATTTTTGAAATGCTAACAGTTTTGAGAGTCGTGTGGACTGCCTATACTTTATTCATAATATGATAACTTCTATCCACCTACGTAATCGCCTAAAGTTTTCACTTTGAATTAAGTTAGCCCGCTTATAAATTGACAGTGAAATATTTAAGGACGCAAGTACATATATCAGTCACCACGTGAAAAAAACTTGAAAGTTAAGTAGAACAGCTTGTGTGTATGTGGCAAAAGATGTGAAAAGTATTTTTTTTATTTACCCCATTATTGAATACAACTTGCAAAAGTCTAGCACAAAACACCTTCCCAAGTGTGTTTTGTAAAGGTGGGTGGTTTACAAAATCCCAAACTTTGCATTAACTATTTTACTTTATATAAAATATGAATTACTAATGCATAAGTAGGAAAAACGAGATATTCAATTATACCCACCTGCTTTATTGCGTCATATTTGTATAAATTGTGTGTTCAAATGAATGTATAGGTACAGAACTAATTCAAGTCTGAAGCATATTTTAGCATTTAAAAAATATTGAAAAACTTTTGAAAATGAAAATAATTATATTCTTCCTAGCAAATCTGCCTAGGTATATACACTTGTAATTGTACTGAGTATAACACCTGTACGTTTTCGAGGATAATTATAATCTGTGAAAAAGAGTGAAAATAAGCGTGAATTGTGAGAAAGCGTAGGCAGTACACTGGTGGGCTAAAGCTGTAAATGCGGTGGAGACGTAGAAGAGAGAGACGAGTTGAGAAGCAGATTTTGATTCATTGTCAGTTGGTCCAGTTGTCATACATATATCATTTTCCACGAGTTCTGACAAAGGTAACAGCAACAAATGGTTGCTTTTCAAAATGTTATCTGTTGGAACAAATGGAGCTATGAGAGTTGAGCTGAGCCGAGACGAGTCAAGTATGTCGACTCGTTTCGTCTCTCTCAAGAAGTCCTCACCAACATTCAACTCACTCACTTCATTCCAGCTTTACTGGAGGTACTTTACTCGCTATAAATGCTCAGGGAACAAAAGAAACAGATAATTCTTCTCAGTTCATATAGTCACCCATCCTTGCAATGTGTTACTCGCCCTGTCTCTCATATTGTGGTGTACATGTACATACATACACATCTATATACATGTAGTCTAGTAGTCTCTAACTACGCACTATCCGATCCAGACTGAAAGTATAACAGTAGGAGTTCATTATATGCCAGTGAGAATAGTGGAGCTGGAACTGGAACCATGAAAGCCACGCTGCATCCGCATCGTCCTATAATTATATTTTGTCCAAACACACAATCGTCTCAAAGGTTACTATTAGAGGTGGCAGGATTCTAAGGTGGTGTATTATGTGCTGTAAACTCAAATTATATTTCCATCTGATGTTGGAGTATGTCACCCTGTATTTTGTCTGCTGCTCTGTGTGCGAGTCACTGTTTGTTCCACCACTATAATATATGTATGTATATGTATGTGTCTAACCATTCGCATTCACCTGCCATTATTTTATTTTATAGCGTACCTATATCCAAGTAAAGTCAGCTAGAGGTGAAACTACACAATAATTTGGTTTGTGACGGCTATCACATCTCGTCTGACATCTCTGTGTAGAGATTCCAGTGTGTTTCTCTCAACGAGATGATTCTGTTCTGTATTTTTCACCCTTTTTCTTTATATACATACATACATACATATATATACACTACGCATTCTCCCAAGAAGAAAGCATAGCCCCGAGCAACCAACAACCAGCTAAACCCAAATCATACCGAATAAGCTGAGCACGTAACTAAACACACAAAGCAGCCACACCTTGGTCTACCTTCCAAAGAGAGATCTTCTATATCTGAAAGGATTATTTGTATTAGTGCCCTGCATACACACACACACCTCGTATGTGGATAACCCTGCACTCTATGTATTTCTAATGCTTTACCTTTTCATTCTACATAGATGTATATATAACTACTTGTACTCATATTACTCCACCACTACTTTTGCTACATTTAGAGAAGAATACTAGAAATGTGTCTCTATGTTTACTTGCCCTAGCGCAACGAGCAACATCCAAATCCTCGTATGGAGCTTTCGTATGCTGTTATTTCCCCCAGATCCAAACACTTGAAATGCACGTATGCCGCAACCGTTCCCGACCAACAACTCATCTCTGAATTCTTTGTTTCGTCTCTGTGCACTCTTTCTCTATACACAAAACACACACATACATACACAAGACGACAGATACAGATATGAGTAAAATGTGGATGTTGCTGTTGCGGGTGTGGGCGCCCAAGTGTTTTCTGTGTGCATATGGAGCACTCGACACAGACACAGTGAGTAGGAGAAGAGGTGAGTACTCACATAATACACCACGAGATATTTATTTTTCCATGTGTAGTCGTGTGCTTAGCTAAGAGTATATTGTGACTGGGTTGCTTATGTGTCGCTTACAGTGGGGCTATAACCCATCCATTTTATTTCACTCCATTTTGTCCATATCACGTCATATCAGAGTCTTTAAACAACAACAACAGTTGAGTTGTGAAAAAAGAGCTGAAAGAAAGAAAAGACAAAAAGAATAAGGGAAGGAGGTCTTCGGCTCTCAGCCCATCATTCATCATCATCATCCACATCCTCATCTTCATCAGTCTCTCCTTTCCTCCTTTTCCAGTGCACCACACTCTCTCACTCGCTCTCCGCCGGTTTCAACTCCAACCAACACAAGCAAACTCAACTCTTGGTTGACTCAACTAACAACGAATAAATACAAACACAACACACAAAGCATCATACACTCACTCGACAACAGATCACACTGACATTTTTCAAATGTATGTGTGTTTTTCCTTTTTTGGATAACCACTCACAACTATCATAACCTAACGTATCATTCATACCACAATCCCATCACACAAACACTTCAGTCTTTCAACAAACTTTACCAGCGTCACTAAACTTTACTTTGACTTTAACTTTCTGCTGATATGAGACTGTCACAAAGGAACATGTACAATAAAACGTGTCAAATTTCCCTATTACATCACACTATTATAGTCCAACAAAGCATATAAATATAATATACAATATTATTTTATTTTATATTATTTTATTTTATATTATTTCATTTTAATATCATACCAAGGTCTAGATACTTTGCATAGTGCAAGAATGTGAAAGTAGAAGAAAGAGATTACGCAACACGACAATGCATACTCGTCAGTGTCAAACACTATTCCTCCTTCCTCATTCACCTAGTCAATTGTTCAAATGCTAAATCCGGAGTCGTGATGGAACGCTATAATTACAATAATAAAAATATAACGTCACTTATGTTTTTTATACGTGTGTCTTCGCTCTTAAAGTAAAGCATTTGTTCCAGGGTTGAAAGGTAAGGGAGATATAGAAATATTGACGTGTACGGAAAAATAAATATTTTACGGGGACGAAAAAATCTTATTATGCATGGAAAAATAGGGATAGAGAAAATACAAAATATACGAATAAGCTTCATTCAAGTACTGTATAATGGCTATGTATAAACGATGAAATGGTTGAGTGTAGAATATATGATAGTTGAACGCTGTGTGTATTGAAAGCTCATATTGTAAAAAAAATTAAATCTCAACTTTTTCAATATTGTAATATCTCATATTTTGATGTATTACTCCACAATCTTACGTACTTTATCCATATTTACGCGTTTATCCATATTTCCTGGACAATACTCGTTTACGTTCTTAGAAATCCCAACCCTGATTGGTACCAGCAACAATGACGCATTTAGGGGTGTGGGGCTTAAAGGGGTGAACCATCCCCCGCCAAATTGTCGGACTGTACACCAGATAAAATAAATCAGATTTTTCCAAAATCCAAAAAATAAAATCATTTTTGCCTTAAAAATTCAAAAAAATTCAATATTTTTTGCGCTACGCGAGATTTTGATGCCATTGCATTGACATTGATTTTGACCTAAATTTGATTAAAAAAAAGTTTGCTAAATTTTTTGCAGTACACGTAAATTGGATTCATTTTATATTAAATTTTGCCCCGAATTTCCTCAATCTAGGGCAAAAAAATTACAACCCAGGTTTGCTCAAGCTTCCCCCCAAACGTGTGACCTGGATACGCGCCTGGCCAAGATAATAATATAATTCATACTAATTGTATTTTGTTATGCATGGAGTTATTTGTAAATATTGTATGTAGTCTGAACATGATAATGAATACTGACGAATTTCTGCCAATATAAATAAATGATGCTGAAGTATTTTCTTCTGTGTCTCTTTGATTTTGATTTCTACAACTGAGTTCATTTTATTAAAAGTTACAAAATAATTGCTTTCAATTATTGATGGCCAAGTTTTGTAGCTGGAACTAGTTCAGTTGCTTTAATGTTTAAGAAGATAGCAAAGGATATATTAAATTGATAATTCGATATACTTATCTATAGATAATGATGTTTGTATCGGGAGTAGTTTAGCTTGGAAAGAAAGCGAAATCTGGAACTTTGCTTATTAAAAGTTTTGTATTATTAAAATAGTTATACGTATACTCATACACCTACAGAAATAATCAATAAAAATATTATTAATATGTGTTGGATGACAGGCACTTTATCTTGCACACTAGAAACAAGGAGACATACACACAAATATGAAATAATAGTATTTGTACTGGTCTCATGCAACAGAACATTTGAAATGGTAGGTAGATGATACGAGATTGGAGGGCATTGTGTGGATGTGGAGGAGTATACAGGATAATAAGGACGAGACGAGCACCAATTTCTACAAAAAAGTAATAAGGAAAATGAACACAAACAGATAGGTTCATTAATATTAAATTGCAATTTATTGAGTCGATTCCAGCATACTACAATCACTACAATGTTATAGTTGGAATGTGGCCACACTAGTCTAAATCTAATACACATGTATTTGTTTGTTAACTTGATATATTATTAACAATGATATAAGTTAAGAAAAGCTTATTATTTTGAATGGATTCTTGTAGACTTATTATGATCTACAACTGTATATTGCTAATGCCTAGATATATATATTGCATACTATACATCAGAATCGGACAAGTACAAATAAGTCAAATAACTCATACACTGCTCTTGTACTCCCCTACTTGTTTATAAATAGATACTTGGTCTGATGTCAGTAAAATGCGTAGCATATCAATTTCCTACACAACTGTCAGTGTTGAATGACTAATGAGATTAGCGTTGTTGAGACACACGAACATTTTTTATTCTACCTGGAAACAAAGGGCTCATGATGACGCACAGAGGAAGACCTACATTTTCCGGTCTGCTTTACTCAAGCATCTCCTACACAATAAATTGTCACACTGTCACAATGACACCATATACCAGCTAGGCATACAGAAATATCCTGACAGAAATCAAAGTCTCGCAAAGTTTTATTATTTTCCCTTTTCCTCTTAACCACTTTCACAGATAATGCAATCAGCACGCACAGTTACTATTTCTTTGTCTATACGAAAAATACCCAATAATATTTTAGCTCTGCAATTAGTACACATAAGTAGAATGTTTTCATAAGATCAATGATAGTACAAATTCAACGTATGCATTACATAATATGAATAACTTAGAAAATAAAAGTACATGTCATAATAACGTATTTACATACATACATCTCGTCGCAAAGATTGGAAACTCAATACTATTTGTAGCACTATATGCTACCCGTATTCATTCACAAGAGCAGTCTGTCTATTATAAGATAAAACAAGTGGGAATTGTGTTAAAAGCATTTTAACCCTGCAAACCCCAATACAATAATACAGAAGCTGAAGAAAAACAAGTGAAATGAAAGTGTAAGGATTGAGTATGGGATATGAGTGACTATGTAGATGACTACTTGGGAAAGGGATCTTTTCAACACTATGTAGGAATTAGAATGAAAATCCATATATGGGTGCAAAAGGATTTACATGAGAATACACGCACAGAGAACTAACAATGGGTGTAAATATACATAAAATGCATTGGTAGATGAGTGCATAAAGTTTGTTGTTGGTGGAAATGCCACCCCTACACATGCACTGCAGTGTATTATTATTATCTGTGGCAGAAATCTTGAGCTAGTAGTTCATAGACAAGAATGAAGATTCATTTGCTAATCTCCTCATGCTAGCATACTAGACTCAGTGTATAGAGAGTGAAGTGAAAGGTATACATTGCCCATCATTTCATATAACTCGGGCTACTCATACTAAATATTTTATATGCTGAGTTCTGAACCATTGACTGCTGTCAAGTCAACCAGTTTGAACCAAAGCCGTGACTAATGGGGATATGATGGGAAATAAAATATGCCCGTTATACTACACTGGATTGGATGAAGCAATGTCCTTGCAACAGAACAAGTCTTATTCTGTCTTCTAATGTATGCTCCATACATAACATAACTTACACGATTGCATTTGACGATTACTAATGTAAGTAATACTACTACACAAACACACACACAAACACAGCAGTACATTATTTTATCTTAAACGGGAATTGCATGTTGTGTCGTATATTGCTTATGAACAGCTTTTTATATGATTTGCTCCCTGGTCTGCCGTGCCTTGTTTTCCTCACGTCTTATGCATACATACATTTCTCACCACCACCACCACCGAACCACCGAGAAGCTCCTCGCCTCTTAGCTTTTTGGTTGAGTTAGGTTTTCGGGTTTTGTGATGTGGTACAAAATTGGTTGACTGCTATTTGCTATATTTATAGACTCACTCTTTCATTTCGCTTCCTCTTGCCTTCCATTCAATCAATAATGCATAAACACAAGTCGGGGTGAATATGTATCTACATTAAACGACACAAGAGAAAGAGAGGGTGCTTTAAGGTTTACAGGGCTTGTAAGTGCATCCAGTCTCAGTCAGTCTTCCACTTCCCTCCTTGCCCTTTATCTTTATCAGTAATTGTGTTATGTTCTCTTATCGCATCTTTTCCTCGTTTGCTTTTCGAAATGGAAAAGCAAGACAAACACTGGAGTCACTCACTACACCATACATACATACACGCCATGAAGGTATACCTATATACATGTATGTTTAATATGTGAATGTAGATATATTTTATACGTATTTATGTGTATACATAGAGTTGTATGTGTATGATGTACGTATAGACGTTACTTAGAAATTCGTTCGTTCTAGCGCACACAGAAAGTCATTTTCTTTGGTTTGGTGTAGTTGGTTGATGGTTGTTGGGCCGGGTTGTTTGTAGTCTCATGTGGTATATTATGATTGCATTCCACTTTGTCTGTGTGACATGAGGAGCTGGAAGAGAAAGAAAGGAAACGTTGTTGATGCCATTCTTATTTGAAATGGGGTTAGAGTTTAGAGACAGTGTTTGTTTGGGGATGGTAATACAAATAGCAAGCTATTAGAGACTACCCGTTCTCTGTCGACTTTTTGGCTTGGTTGGTTTTCAATGGGAATGTGCATTATAGTGAGTATAAACGCTAACAGTATGATTTGATGATTTGGCGGAAGGACGAAATGGGATAATAGCATTATGCATGTAGATCCGTTGTAATATATGAGCGATGTTCTGCGTACATGTTTACTATTAGGATTTGTTCCACTGTGCTCAGATAATTATGATAGCACAAGGAACCATTGTAGTATAAACAGTGGGACACTACTATACCTATTTATCTCTTCGATTTAATACACCCATTTAGTTCGCATCACGTCACAGTCGGCACTGTCTCCTCCTCCACTACTTAATTTAACAGCAAATGATCAAGTATACATTTTCTATTTACTCTTCACATCCCAGTCGCTCGGAACGGATTTATGCTTATGCTTCGTCTGTACAAGTACGCGCAAATAGATACCTTATATTTACAGTTTTATCAAATAATCATATAGCTACCTTGTACACATGGCTACACAACACATACATAATATATCTCTTGTTTCAAAAGGATACAGTTTCAATGAACTGTGCAACTGATTTGATTCCGTCCTGATTAGGTAGTAGAATAACGCACCATTGGTATTTAGAATTTCCGGGAATCCTCTTTGCTCAAATGCACAATTACATTCAAACATCAAAAAGAATCAAAAGCATCAGTTAAAAAATCCCTTCAGATATAATTATTACATTCGAGCTTTTTAGTCAACAAAAAATCTGTTCAATAGACACGATTCAAGTGAATGCATTATATCAAATTTATATTCACTTATTTTTCATGCCATGCATTTACATTAAAGTTGGAAAGCATGCTACATTTATTTTTTTGAGAATCCTTATATCATATTATGTCATAGCCGTGCAAAATTAATTATTCACTGGGAAAGCCGATCAGATTCTACTTAAAAGCTCACGAGAAACTTCAAAATACTCGTGCAATTTTAATGCATACGTTTTTTATAATTTAAGTTTCCGTATTCAATGTGTCCGCATTAATAGCTGTGTTCTATACAATATTAAAATTTGCTTAAAAAATTTCAGTGCTTCCATTAGAATTGCACACAGATGTATTCCTCAACTCTTCTCAAACGCTATACAGATACTACAGTATAATACTTAAAACTAGAAATTTCAAAATGCAAGTAATGAATACAACAGCTAAAAACTCAACGTGGCAGGCAGTTCAGTTTGATAAAATCCGGTGCAACAAGGTAATGTCCTTTAAAGTATTTCTGAACTTTGATATTTAAAAGAAAGAAGAAAGGCAGGTGTAGCTTTAATAACAGAGCTCACACAACTCAACTCCATTTCTCTCTGCGTATGTCTGAACCGTGTAGTTAGTTTAAATATTCATCAACTCTGTTATCTACAATTACTAGTACAAGTACCTAGTAGTTTCCATTTCAATTACACAGTAATTTGAGATTAGAAAGAACAAGTTTCACAAAGTAATTTTTCGTGACGTAAATGCATGTAGTAAATACATACACTGCCCTTAAACTAAAGACATTGATAACTTGAGTACATAGCTTGAAAATCAGTATCCTTTAATCAATTAAATTTGGTTAGAAGGAATCGCATGTCTTTTGGCAAATAGGGAGGGCGTTAGAGTTTATTATTATTATTCGCTCGGTAGGTATTTATGCAATATGCACTGCATCAACACAACGAGTCATCAGAGTACAGTTGTAAATAAATATTACGTGTGTGCACAAATAAACAGTTGATAAATAAAGTAGCAAGGTCGGTCGGAGACTGCTGTTTGTTGTAACGCTGATTTTGCAATAGTAGCTATTAATATAATGCCTAGTAGAATGTGTAGTGTATGTACATAGAGTGAGAGTTAGGGAATTGTGCCTTGGGTTGGCAAGTGGCCATACTCATTTATAAAACAAAGTGCGTCGTCCGATTATCTGTATACAAATGATCTCATCTTTATTCCCATAGTTTCACTCTCATGTGTAATTTTGTCGGCAGTTGTACGTTGTAGCAATATTCTAACCACTACATAGAAACAGTAGAGTCTATGCTGCACAATACAACTTTAAACCATTCACAAGTTGAAAGCAGACTGGGATGAGACTGAAAAGTGTTTGTTTGTTGTCAGTTTTCTCTTTTGTGGCAATGACCATGTTCACATGAAAGGACCTTTTAGGTCGCAGTCGGAAATGGGAGAGTAGAGTAGAAAGGGGGGGGGACTCGGACGTGTATACGAGGAGGCATAGTAATAATAATAGTAAGTAGTTGTGTAGGTATGTACATACAATAGTAGTAGGAATACGTATAATATAATGGTGGGAGTGTAGGAGAAATAATATGCTGCCAGTATGCCAAAAATGTTTCTTGTTATTTCAACTGGGTTTGGTGGGGCAGTTGACACAGACAGAAACAGTAAGCAGAAATACTACCTGTCCAATTTAATACAGTAGCACAATAACACACAACTTTTTCCTCTAATCCGCATTCTTACTTTGCACACTTACTACACTTTGTACACAGCAAGTTACATTGGTGTTCATGGTTACGTGTACGCTGTGCGTACATTATTAGTGTGTAATGTGACCACAAAAAGAAAAGGACGACACACACGCAGCATGGCAGCGTATTAGTTCTTTTTGCATTGTGTGCATTCAACGTGTGCGGACAACTTCAACTTGTCACTTTGCTAATTGATTATTTACTACATAGGGCTAGGGAAACTAAAGATGTGTAAGTAGAGTTACACCAACTTTGTTGGATTATAACTACTTATATAATGGCACTGTCTCTGTGTGTGTGAGAACTTTTGCCTCTTGTTCTTTGAAATGAGACAAACTTGGAATGTAATGTACAACACTAACGTCCTATAATCATCTCCAGTCAACAATGCAGTACGACGAAACAAGGCAGAGAGTTTCAAACAAATCAAACTGACACTTCCGATACAGTTCTGGATGTTCAAAAATTCATACAGAATAGGCTCAGTCAATTTGAAGTCGTAGTCATGATCATGATTGCTATCAGCTATGCCATATATCATACTATGAGACACCATAATGTTGCGTTCTGTATGGTTCATACCTTGTGTACGTAACCAATTGCTTTAAAATGGAAATTGCTTTTAAATCACTCGTTATAAACGATTCTTCGTACTAGCTAATTCTAATTCCTAATTACTGGATATGCAACTCACACAAAACATAGCAGTCTGAATTAATGGAGCTTCAATTAAGTGTTTTTACGGAATGATAAAAACTATAATTGGATTATTATTACCTGGATTGCTTTGATATAAAGTGACTCCAAGTAGTCCAAATTGACTATAATATGAAATTCGGGTGGATTGTGTGACGAGGCTATTCGAGCCATAATAATGGCTAATGACGGATGACTGACATGTATGAGAATGAAAACAGTTGGCTTAAATTGAAAAAATAAAAAGCTTTTACCGATCATGTGAGTAGGCGATGATAGATAGTTACGATGAAAAAGATAGTCTCCTTTTCGTCTCAAGTCCACACTCTACTGGTCTATATGAAATGATAATGCTAAATTTTGAATACATTTAAAATGTATTGCTTTACAAATTGAGTAACCTACTTAAAAATATTACTCGTCTTGCTAACGATTTCCTCTACTATTGCTTGTCCATTTCTATTGTTATGTTTTGTGCATACTCCTTACAAACTCATTATACATTAAATCTATAATACAACATTCTGTTCAATGTTGAAACAAGAAATTTCAATCCTCCACACAATAGAAAAAACCTTTTGGCCCCGTTTTTTGTTCAGTTTGATACAGAAGCTGTTTAGGTATATACAGAAGACACTACTGCATACACGTATTATAAGAAGGCAAATGTATTATCTCATTATATATAATTTCATACGTTATCCTATGAATAAACTATTATGAATTTCTTCCAATTTAGTGAAGCTTTTCTACTAAAAGGACTTGGGTGAATAAATGACGGGTTTGAATGTAATGTTTGAGTATGATTCATTTCAATCAGGGTTGGGCAAATGTCAGCAAAAGTAGAAAATACCATGCCAACCGGTAAATAGTGGTAAATACCGGCATTTA
>JAQFYB010000462.1:0-53743 GCA_034694085.1 Pogonognathellus longicornis
TATAATTGCATTTTATACTGAGAAATATAGAAAATGCCAGTGTCAGGAAAATGCCAGTAAATGCCGGTATTTACCACGATTTACCGGTTGGCATGGTATTTTCTACTTTTGCTGACATTTGCTCAACCCTGATTGAAATGTATCATGAAACTGAGTCTGTTGTGTGAGCATATACTTTCTCACTAGCTGACAGTCAAAAAGATAGAAGTCTAACTCAATAATGCTACAACACAATAATCATGTAAAGTAATACACGGGATCGGATGTAAATAATAAAGTAAACGAAATGTGAAGTGATAAACAGATGCGAGAGAATTTGTGTAAAAATGTAAAAACATCACTTTATGTGGTTTGGGTTGATTTGGCTGGTTTGCAGTAGCAGCAGTAGTTTAGAATGTTATGTATGTTATGTGTATATGTACATGTCGATACGCTTCCATCAAATTGAACTTTGACTGTTGCACTGAAACACACTTTGATGAATTCAAGGCTTCATGGACAGCATAATTATTTCGTTAATGGTAGCAGAGATTTTAAAGTTGTTATATTGCTGCGAATCTTGTGCCATTATTATTAAATTCAAGTACAATCAAATCGACTGACTGAGAAGAGTGATTTGAGTAAGCATATTAGTCGTACAGTGTACAGTACATGTTGCACGTGGTATTTGTACACACTACTGAATTTAAAGACACTACTTGATCTATACTGTTGTGTTATAATGGAAATGAAAGACACAGAGGCCAAGATGCATAGGTATAATAATTTCTTTACGTAAATGTCTTCACCATAATCATAATCTAATGTCCTATCTAACATAACTATACAATATGGTGTGATAGTGTGAATACTATGTGTATACACAATACAGTATTTACTGTTTGTACAGGCAGACATGCTAAAAACTACTAGTAAAGTAGGTAAAGTACTGATGAGGCCTTCCATGGTCTAATTAGACTCTGTGGTGGTTGGTTGTATTCTACTATTACATAGGTACTACTCTAGTAAGTCTACTAGACCCTGTATTGCTATCATTGCTTTGTAGAGTTATTATTTTTTTAGTTACTTACTGTTGGTAAAAATTGTTGTTGAGTGCTAGTCCATAATATGAGAATGAAGACGACTTGACTGCAAGCTCAGATATATTTTTGCCAAACAAAAAATAGCGATCAGAATTTTGACAGGTGAGTAAATACTTTGGCATTGCCATTTTGCCCCTTCACACATTCATAAAATGTTCAAGTCCAGAGAGTACCTCTGCTATAATAGTTGTTATATTATTGACTGTCTGTGTCTAATGTATGTGTATATGTAATTTTACACAGATGTTGTTGCTGTATTTTACTTACGTAGATGAATGTATTGTGACTGTAATATGGCATTACAATAGTTTAGTTGTGTAGTTCTGTGGTACATTTTTATATTTCATTATACCCAACTCACTCTCGGTCAATTGATGTTTTACATGCAATACAACACGTGACGTGACCCTTTGTGACCTGTGAGGCAACAACAAATGGATTGGAAGAACCCCCATTTCAATTCTTACCTTGTTTCAAAGTTATCTTCAGATTTTATACTAGAAAATATGCACTGGGGCTCCAAGTAAGACTTAAACAAGCTCTCGTGGAATTTGTTCATACGTTTTACTAATTTGTTAAACATGCTCAACTCATTGTCAGCCTCATCATCATCCTTAGCATTTTGCCGACGTAGCTAGTAAAACAAAATACAAAGGAAAAATTGTTTGTCATGCTTTAATGCTGGTACACCAAACACACACAGGAGAGTATAGGGACGATTTTACTAATTACTCAGTGTAGCTTAACCAAGTGTACATGAAATGCCTATACTTTATTCGTGTACTTGCACACTTGTACTTAGCTGACTCCAAACACTGTATGTATTTGCAATAATAAACGTATATGGCATGTTGTGATTTTGTGATCTCACCGATATTAGTGTAGAATTCTTATCGTAGTGGGCATAGAGTATTCAATAGAAGATGAAAAATAATAAGTTTAACATAAGTTCTTAAGATATTGGTGAGTAAATTCTAATATCGATATTATAAGAGATCCTGGTTTATACATTTGTATTTTGCATGTACATAGAGCTATGTGTGTAGTGTATAAATTTTAGATGTATGTACCTAATTGCAATTCATCAGAGCACCACATAACTAATCGGTACGGCATGAGACAATTCATATCACAGTGTCCTTCAAAATAAACAGAGAAGAAGCGCAGAATGTTTGGCTGTTGGTTCACGAAGAGAGTTTCCATTTAAAACAATCTTATAGGACGAGGATGTATTTAGATACAGCTCATTGTGGAAGACATTACATTCGTTGCTCATAATGATATAGACGTGCAAATACTCCTAACACAATTTAATTTGGTTTTTTTGTGTATTTTTCTGTTCATTGTGTAGAATGGTGGTTGGTTGTACACACTATTACTTTGAGTGACTGAATGATAAATGATAGCCGTGATTGTAATTATTGTACTGCATCTAATACGTTCCATACTTTTACTCTTAACACACTGTGTAACACCATTACAATATTACTACGTACGTTTTAAGGTACTGAACTAAAGTACATCCTATTAGCCATCCAAGGTGGTCATTTGAAGCAATACAGTCTGCATACAAGACATAATAATAATAATGCCACACTACTAGTCCAGAGAAACTGACTTGACTGATAATGTCAGTGGCAAATAAATAAATAAATAAACACGGAGATGAATTTAGTGAGTTATGTGAGTAGAGTATGACTCTACGTATACAACACTCGTGTATTTTCGCTTGGATGACTTTCTTCAACATTCTGCATCATGTGTTGCTCGTCGGCTCTACTTATACTTTTGTTCTGCTTCGTCCCTGTATGTTACAATACTACAACAAAGTTACCTTTATTACATGACTGACTATAATGTACTTTACAGAATAATGCACTGCATCTATGCGCGATTAAGTCTCATAATAATATTAAAGCCAAATTCACCTTCCTTCTTTTAATTTCTGAAGCTTCTCATGATCACAAGTGTATATGTCTAATAGTATGAGTAATACACAAAAATTACTAGTTGCAAGTTGTTTGTTGTGTCTGCGAACAGTATTTACTTATTATAAAGTATCTTTTTTGTTCCAGTCTAATGATTCATATTCACAATTATGAGAATGCATCAGACTTTGAGACTAATGTTGCTCTGTGCGTCACAATTTCACAATTTCACATTTTAACAAAACAGGGATATTATTACAAGTAGCTTGCATGCAACTGTGTTAAAAGTACTGAAAAATACTATACCTACTATTTACTATGTGGTAAAGCAAGTTGAGACTATGAAGGTAAGGGATTGATTATTATGATGGCTTTCTTAAATGCTACATCTTTGACTACCTGCTACGTTAGTACATGGAAGGCTAAGTGAGTATTATGCAATCTAATACTATTATATATATTAGTTGGATTTTTTATGTAGGAAATATCTGTCACTGCCGCACTATTATACTGTAGTGTGGTAGTATTGTTAAGTCAGTTATTATGGCCTTGCTTAAAATGTTAAATGATGGTAGTTACCACATTAAACCTGCCACTACTAATCTCTGGCTGGTGTACGATCATCGCTGACGTTAGGATATTTGGTTTATTTACTTTTCTGTAGGAGTCGAGACTCGATTGTTTATGACATAATAGTAGTGTGAGGAAAACATCGGAGTGTAACACACCTTTTCCCTGTGCGAGAAGAGTTTTCAGCTTAATGCGTACCTATTGAATGTGGAATGTCAAATTTTGTTGTTTTCAGTATTTTGTTATGTTACATATATATCCGCTTTGTTTCTCTGTGGGACTGGAAACTCCAGTTTGGAAAACATTAAAACAAGGTGCTTTAATCTGCGTGAAAAATAGGAGACGCCTTTTGTATATACGTGCACTTACTTTTGATGCTCAATGTATATGTCTTAATTTTTGAGGTCAGAATAGCATAGCACAGAGTTTTGTATTTTAAAGTTAGTAAGGCATAATTATCTGCATGTTGCTCATAGGTGTAGCTATACATATAGATTCGTAATGCACACAGGTAGTAAGGTGTATGAGGTATGACTGTGTTGTTGGGTTCTAAGGAACCCTGAGTTGTAAATTTTTATTTCTGCATGAACGTAATGTGAGCCTGACAATTGTTTTTCATGCTTCCATGGGTTATAAGTGTGGTATTGTTGCGAGTTGTATGCGTAATGCAAGACTGTATGGCAATTTGCAACAGAGATAATGTAAGCTAAAATGTTTTCGCAAAAAACAAGCAGAAATCTTCATGACGGCTAATGTCTGTCATAAATTGTAAGCATTCAACTTGACTAAGGATTTCAAACAAAACAGAATTTCTTCAAGTATGTAATATAAGGAAGTTGTTGTTGTACACTACATTTATATAGATATGACAGGCTTCAAACTTTTGTCATTCCCTCAGTAGTCGTACCATACTTAAAAGCTGGTTTCCACGCTTTGATTTCATCCATAAATCGAAAACTGTCAAACTCTTCTCGGTTTTGTCATGTGAGAATTAGTTTATATGAGGTTATCAATGTAATCTGATGTCGATTTTGTAAACCGCTATAATGACATCATAATCGTCAGTCTTAAAGATCTCATAATGTAGGTATATACATAGTATAGAGGTAATGATATTGGCCAAAGCAGTTTGTAATATTACATGTGCGTATGCAAGGTAAAAATTTTACTTTGTGTTTATTATATGCAAACCACTATTGAACGTTCGCTCTAATCATGCGATTGTTACAACGTTTTTCCAATTAAAAGATTTTCCCTGCAAATGATTATTGTCTAATTGCTTATTAACAGATTTACAGGGGTTACATATTTTATGTCAGTTGATCAAATTCGGTTAAAACCGAATTGAAATATTATTGATTACAATGACTTGACCAGTCTGTCCTTCTGTTTGTAAACACGATTACTCAATATTGTGCTCGCGTATTTTATGGCTTTGGCATGAGACTAATATTGTAACATGCAGTGTAGTGTCAGTTTGAATGAAATACTGCTATAAAATATTTGAACATTAGTAAATGGATGTCTTGGATGATAATGTAGGTAGCGATGCATCCGGATGTACACACCAGAAGAGAGTGTACTTTACTTATATTTATTTCATTGTTCCTAAATGTGTTCTATCAGTACACCATCATTGTCTTGCTATCTGTTAAGACTTGTGTATGTTGTGCTAGCCTTCTGTCTACGTTTTCTCGTGCCATGTTGACTATTTAACTTCACTCTTCCACCGGGTTTCGTTTGATGATTTGTTGTAAAGGAAGAGAATGATTCAATAATAGTTACGTAGTAGTAGGGTAACCATCTGTCACAAGTCAAGTCTAGTCAAGTAAACGCTTACCTTGCATTATTATTTACCATTGCTTCATAGGAGTGTTGTCTTGTCTTGACTTTATGGCATTAAAACACAGTAATGTAAAACTGATGGGATAGCAAGTCCATTTTATATTACACCACTGCATACTTCTAATGCTACATGCAGTTGTAAGTTAATTGTACTCATGCGAATGCGACCCACATTATACCAGTCTGGCATGGTATAGTTATAAAATTGTACCTATATGTGTATTACTTTAGTGAAGTATCATAGGACACTAGGACATCCACAAAAGTACCTCTGACTAAACTAAATGATACACTCGCCGACTAACTAAACGGGTTTGCTTTGCATTGAAGCGAAGAGCATAATATCCAGAATTGTGGAAACCGTGGAATTATGCATGCAATCTAGTGACTACTACAAATGGGCCTAATAAAACTCATGCAAGTTAAACCTATCGTATGTTCTATGTTTGTAAGTAGTAATTGTAGATAGAGGGAGGCATGCAGGCTTCTTTCTTTACAAGCAAAGCAACGAGCTTTGCCTCAGCCAAACAGAGCAGGCACAGGCAAGGCAGACAAATGAAAAATGCAAATGAACTAAAAGGATCACAAGAGCCCAAGTGTTGATTCGTAATTAAAAGAAAGTCTACAGATTTCCGCACGTCAGATGATTCCGTTAAAAGGGGCTAAATGATGAAAGCATTTTAGATGAGAATGATTCTGGACATAAATATTTGTAGCGCCTCCAGCTTCAACCCATTCCCATCTCTTGCATTACACTGCACTGCACTACTACAGTCTGAGCTCCCAAGTAGCCAAGCCACGCTATATTATTCAGAATAACACGAAACATTGTTCTTTTATGTTGCTAACTATCACTTTGTTTTTGCCTTGGCGGTACTAATGGCTAATGTACATCTCCATACGTACATAAATCACTCTGCTTCTATGTAGTCTTTCTCATCTCACTCGTCTCAAAAACTCAGTCAAGTCCACTCAATTCAAATCTGCACGGCCTTAATGATAATGAATTTCCTCGACCACCACACTACCTGCATTACATATATCAGCTATTTAGTAGCAAGTCTCTATGTTCTTAACAAACATCATATCATATCACATTTCACGACGAGCAATGGGCGGAAACTCACAAACTCCTTCTCTGATTTCAAGAAATCTATTAGCCTTTATTACGCTCTGTTTATTAGGACAAGGTGTGGAGATGAAATAATAATATTCTTATGTACTTTTCGTCCGTACCAATATTAACTGTTCATTTTTCTCCTCAACTTCGTAGTTGCATGTTGTGTGTATCTGTATGTAACATGTGCGTCAATCTTCCTCAAGCGTCTACAGTCTCACTTGTCTGCTTAATTATTTATACATACTTAGCATAACATTACTTGAACTCTGCAGAAGAACAACAGGGCAATATATATTGACAAAGTTAATGATGCTGAGTGTTGTCTTGCAAGAGAGTTGAGGAAACGTCATAAATGTAGCGCGATGAGGATGAGGCAGATGCAGAGCAATTTTTATTGAATCCAGTCCGTTTCGTCCTATCCAGAACATCATCTCCCTTATGTAAACTTATGTACTATGTAGGTACAGTAGGTAGGGATATACACAACATAGAAGTTTAGTATGTAGTGGTTATTATTCTCAAGAAAATGTGTGTGGGGATGTTTGCGGTGTGTGTGGATGCTCTGAATGTTCTTGCAAGTCTGTCAGTGTGTTGTGTTTATATTATTATTTCGTAGGCTCATGTATCACAAAGAGACTGTGCATTGCTAATGCGTCCATAAGCTGTTCATTAGCTTTGACCAATAAGGACTTGAGATGCTAACAAACTTTAACACTTGAGCTGCAGTAGATGTTATTAATCGGGCAGTTGAGTTGTGTGCAAGGCGCCGGGGATAGTAAACAATCATGATTAAATTTTCTGGGTGGGAATGTCTATTTGCAAGTTGTTAAGTAAAGAGAGACGAGCAAGGTGGGTATACCATAGGATTGTATGTAAAAGGAGGAAAACCATGTCTACGGATATTCAACACTGCACTAGAACTACACTGATATCATTAGTGGCAACCTTAAGATACATCTACAGAAGTTTTTAGCTGTCATACACATATGGTATAAGAATAATAAGCTAGGCTAAGGCTAAGACTAAGGCTAAGTGTGAGTGTGAGTGTACGAGAGCATAGCATGCTATGGCATTGTTAGTGCATCATAAAGATAGTAAGTAAATGTAGTTTAGTACGGTCAAGTCAAGTCAAAGGCAAAGGAACATACATAGTTAGAGATGTATCTGTCTGTAGTGTTTGTATCTAGTTTGTTCTTCTGTTGTATTATATTACATTTGCTTAACTTGACTGTTTCTCGCTGTTTCTGTCCTTAGGGCCATACATTACTTTACAAATTACAGCTCTCCGGGAATCTTTGCTCACAATAATAACGTTAGGAAAGTAGACGAGAGATACTCCGTCGTCCCACCGACCTTAACAACAAACACAACACTAGAACATAACATACGAATAACACCTTCTCTCTCAAGTAGGTAGGATTCTTTATTCTTTCTGTGTGATGTAGTTATGGTTGTGTGTGTGTGAGTGTGTTTGTTTGTTGGGTTGCGTTGTGTTGCGTATGAGAACAAAACATGCCGAATGAATGAATAAATAAATAAATAATGCATGAGTTGAGACGAGTGTAAGTAGTAGTGGCGAAAAAAATTGCTCATGTAGAAATTTGAGCTTGATTTGATTTGATTGGATAGACAAATTGATTTACGTTCCGTCTGTGAGGTCGAACCATTTTTCAGGAAAGAGTGAAATGCGAGAAGATTGCTTGCTTCTTGTAGTAGGTATGTATTATGTATGTTGTCAATAAATTATTAAATGCAATACACCACCATACAGATACATACCACCGACAAAATACCTGCAGATTGGCTAGACGATGTGTGACTTGATGTAGATAGCTTCATAACTCATTTTATGCTAACGTAAATAAATTAAACCTCACGGTTTGTATTGAATTAGAAGTTGGAGCTAATAGAGTGGAAAGTTCCTGCATTTAACACAACTTTTTTCCGCCAGCAATTTATGACCTTTTAATTCTAAAAGAGGTTTATTCTGCGACACATACATTTAAAGGTTTACTTTACAACAACCATCCCATTCCATTTCTGTATCCTTCTTCTTCACATTTTACTGTTACTACTTACTATGTGTATCAATGCATTTGTTATGGATATCTGATTTTAACCAGAATGGATCTTTAGGTGATTTTACTAGCGTATTTAAGCTCCACGTGGATTATGACCATTTTTTTCTCTTTCCAACGAGTAGCTCTATTGCACTTCACTTTTCTGTTGAAATGCTGGTACACGCATATGTATTGATTTTGTATGTACATGACTGTATGTATATAAAGTACTTTTGTAGAAAGGGACCTATAAATATATTAGTAGCAGTGCGGTAGAGAAATACTACACTGTACATGCATCACTTAGTTATATACATAGGGAGATAGTCGAGTTAGTGTAGTCGTAAGTTGTATGAATTCGTGTCGAGTGGATTCAGATGATTCTCACAAGCATCTGTTTAACGAAGCAGCGAGAAACTGCCGATATTTTAAGTTGAGTTTGTTGGTGAAGATTGAAGTTTAGAGAATCATATGCTGCTGTTAAACAAGTTCTTGAAGAGTTTGGCAATACAAAAATAAGTTTTTTTGACATGTGCACCCGCTTACTCAACCAACCTACAATCACGCATTTGTTCATCGGTTTCGTTGGTTTTTGGTTGGAGATGAGAGAAAATTGGATTCAATGATGTATATGTAACCAAAGGGTTACGTTTTCTACAGACAAAATTTTGTTTCAGTGTACATAACATCTACTAATGTGGATTAAGAGAGACCCCATGTATACGCAGCACAAAGCCTCAGATCTACGTTTGAGTACTGTGTTGTGGGAAAGATTTCTCATACACGCCCAATTTATTTAAACTATTGAATTTGTCAGCAGATTTAGCCGAAATGCGTAATGTTAAGTTTAAGAATCAGAATTGGATATTGCATGTATTTGAACAACTACCTCAACAGAGTCTTGATAAATGTCAATGGTAAATGGAATGAAGGATTAGATCTACAGCTTACAATGGTAGTTAGAAGAGCAATTGCTTTCCGTTGAGACTATCAGACGGGTACATGGAATTCTTACGCGTCTCAAGCCTTGTCTTTTACTACTAGGTACATTGTAATTTTGGTAGCTCTGATGGTTTCAAGTTTGGCTTTTCTGTGGTTTAGTCGGATTGTTGAGATTTTCAGTAGTGGGATGATGTTGACTTGGCTTGGTTTATCCTCTTTCTTGGAGATTTCTATCTTACAATATTGTGGTTTTCGTGCGTACAAAAAATGTGTTGAGTACAATACATTCAGATTTGTTTACAATTTCATTATTGAAAAGACGTACATCTAGTATGAAGGCACAACTCTGTTCATCTCTATTATAATTTGACAGATAGGTTTGACGTATCCAGAGAGGAATGTATCGCAGTTGTATATTTTCAGTTAAATTTATAAGTGTAGGTACAGGGTTTGTTGAATTGTGAATTATGCTAATTTTGTCACAGTGATAAATATACCTACCTATTATGTATCACCCATAAATCCAGCTATGTACTAGAGTCCAAGAAGCTATGCGTCATAAAAACCAGAAAAACAAGCAATAGTGGTACTTCATTTTTATGCTGGAGAAAATTCGGAATTTATGTATACGGGTGTGTTGAATGAGTTTAGACTTATGATATTATCTGTGAAGTGAACAATCAGCTTGCATTACGATTAGAATGCATTGATCGATAGTTACATTGAATTACTGACTAATATAAACATTAAGGAGATAATGTCTAGTTCAGCGAGAGCCAATGACTGTAGAAATGAAAAGGAAGTTAAGTTGAAGAGTTAGTGCCGAAATTGTATATATAGAATATAAGATAAACATGGTCTAATATATCGGAGCTAATATGTTGTCTACATTTAAGAAGTAAACCCATAATTCTTTAATTTTAAAAATCGAGACACTAACTGCCTTCTGTGATACCGAAAACACGGCATTTCTTAATGAAAGAGATGCCCACGTCTGAAGAGTCGTTAAGTGTGAGCTAAACAACAATGAGTGAGCTAAGATGTGAACTTATTCACTTCCACTAACTCTGTAACTCAGACGACTCTCACACACAGAGAACCTTTCCACTATCTCATTAGAATTCCTTGTGCGTTTCTGCCATCGACTTGGCTTTGGCTTTGGCTAGTAGATCAGCTCGAGTAGAGTCTCTTTCTTATCAGCGTACATTTAACAGGTGCCTCTATACGATGCACGTAATTGGGTTATAACATTAATTTTAGTAGGTTCTTCCAAATAAAAAATATTCTACTTTATTACTGCAAACAATATTCACTATTTACAATGGAAATCTTTAAATTCTCCTCCCCATATGCTTCAAACACACACGTACTTATACTTACATACTACTTACGTAAATATATTCAGCACATTCGATGCGAGTACATTGTCATTTCCGTTGCCAATTAAAAAACTCCAGTTGTTGTCTGTACAACTTGCCTTTGCTGACTTAAACTTCGTGATAGGATAGGATTTTCTATCCCACTATAGTAGAAGCTGTAAAAGTAAATATGAAAATTATATTCATAAAAATGTTTTTATTATGACTTCGTTTATTATTGCAATTTACGCTACTATTTGCAGTTTTGTAACAGGAAAGCATAGCATCATACATAATGAAAGTAGCATTGTTCGTATCACGATTCTACGTGTATTATGTATTTAGGTACCTATTTACTAATGAGTTTGAGTAGCACTTCCATTTCTCGTTTAAGAGACTTTTACTCACACTACGTGTGTTGCTCGAGAATTCCTATTTATTTTATTAGAAGCAGCATTATATGTTCATTGCACATCAGATTTTCAATTATTACTGTGAGATTCGGTTAAATAAACAGGATTTGTAGATAATAAGAGCAAGCTTTTGCAAACAGCAATCGACAGTAAATACTTCATGAAGTTTTAATCCTTTTTCTTGGATTTTTCCGGTAAGCAAGCAGGTTTTATGATTTATCGCCCCATGCAATCTCATAATAAAATACATCTAAAGATGGTGGTAGTAGTGGTGTGGTAGAGTGGTAGGTAGTGTTATAATTATAATAACGTATATTATGCTTTGAGATCCTTCAACCATTTAATGTGCATGGTGAGATATACTTATACAAAGAGAAGTATGTAGATATAAACGTATAAAAGTATGAAAGTAGGTACTTTAATGTTAATCAGACAAGGACCTACCAGCTACAACCACAGAAGACTGTATTGATACTATTAGTTTGTAGATAATAATATTTATTTTCGTTTAATTTACTTTACATACATAATGGGAGTCCTTCGACTTTGATAAGTGTTCTCAATAGGCAGCTACAATAATAATTATTGTGTTGTGAAAGAAAAGTGAAGCGAAAATTTTAATTAAATGAAGGCAAGGATGGTATACTTGATTTGGGCAAGTTTTACTACATTTATTTGAGACGGCAGTATTTAGTGTCTAATGTGTAACGTGTATTGTATGGATGGAGAAGGATTGAGTGTTGTGGGTTGCTTCGGTTTGGTTAACACGTATGGAGAAGTATATATTTATTTGTAGACATGTGTGCGCATTAGCTGACAATCAGGCTCACTGGTTTGGTTTGGACTTATTAGACTGGACTGGAGCATTTATAGTTGCTGGGTAATTATGCATATTCGTGGCACGACTTGATCATACCATGCAAACTGAAACTGGACGTGGACCAGACTGACTCTCTTGTTGTTTTCACTAACAATGAAACTTGTAACAAAGCCAGTAGGTATTCATATTATTTGTTGTACATTTATAAACTCAAAAAACCGGTCCTTTCCGTGTGTGTAGATTGATTCGACTTGGGCAGAGTGACGCTCCTCTGCTTCTATTCAGTAGTTTATTATTTCTACTTGCTATAAAATCAAATGCCGACACTCCTTGTGGAGTATTAAATCGGATTCTTCTCTTCATATCATGCTAAATCAAGTTTGATGTGTTCTTGGTATTTTTGAATTTGTCTTCAAGTTCATGATCCTGGAGAATAATGTAGCAATTATGTATTTAATGTGTAACCACAATTCGTAACTATAGGTCTATCCAGACTCCCCCATTGTATTCTTCATGTCGTATCATTACCATCCAAACTCTATTTATTAGTATTCTCGATTTATTTAACTCTAAACTACATTGTCCAAGCTCATATAATAACTGCCATAATTTTTCAATCCAACATCATGTAGTATTCATCGAATCATAAAATTTCAAACGCAACACACACCTGTGTGGGAAGCTACTTTATCATTTGCATAAAATTAAGAATTAACAATCTACGAAATGATATTTGATATTGTTCTCAAATATCTTTTACCTACAAATATTAGCATATTACAAGGCAAAGGTACACACGGATACATAACTCTAATACTAATCTCTTGTTTATCGGGTAGATTAGTAGATACTAGATATACCCATTTGCATTTCAAAACAAATCTGTGTGTAAGTTGAGATGAGAATAAATCAGAAAGTGCTGAATGTAGGTAATGCAATGCCGACCCAGTGCCCAATAATTAGGTAGGTTCTTTTAGTACCAATATTATAATAAACAGGGAATATTTTAACATACCTAATACCTTACCACATAGGGCCAACTGCCTTGGTACATTAGATTTCTTAATACAAAATGCAAATGCACAGTGAGTAAATAAATAAGTATTAGTATGCGCATAATCAATTATACAATCCTTCACCTCCATTAACACTTTTTTGCGCATTCATTGGATTCTAAGAGAAATTCGAATAATTGATAGGTTGCGGGTAGAAAAATCCGTATTTGCTATGGTGCATTCAAGTCAGGTGTTGATTCTGGTGATACAGATGTTGAAAATATATAATTTCTCATAGGAGCATTGATGAGCGCACCTTGAGTCATATTTAGTCCACCTTTAGCTTTGGTTTGGGAACCTGCAAATTCCCACGGCCGAGCCTGCCCGGCTGAAGGATCTCTTAGTGTACAATCGCTGATGTCATTTAGTAAACCAAGGAATCCCTTTTCATTCTTTTGGATTAATTTGGTTACTGCCTCACGTTGCTGTTTCTGCTGCCTATAAATACATACACACAACACCACAGTAGTTTAAAATCCTCGGCTTGCTTGTCGAGAATTATTTATCATTCTATTATATTGAAATGGAAATTATAGATAAGGATGGATGCTAACCTGTAGAAAATATTTCTCTACAGCCCAGCATTCACGTTCGTTCGTTCGCATTGCGTCACATTGCCTACTTGTCTGAATGAATGAATGAATCTCGTAGCCACTTCCCCTTTCTTTTTTTGTTCTTGTCTTGATTTGGGACCCTTTTTGTTGTCTTGCTCTGTTGTTCCTTTCAACTTCACCCCTGGGCCGACTAAACTAATGCATTATTTGTATGCGGAAGTGTTCCCAAGTTTTTTCCCAAGGAAAGGGACTCCCTTGCTTGCCCTGACCCTTAAACTCACTTAAGGCTGTGTTACATTACGTAATCTGATGTGAAGGACCTTTGAATCAACTGATTTGATCATCTCCTACATACGTCTCCCTTTTATTGCATTCACCTTATGAACACTTTTACATTACATGAGTGTGTAGCTAATATTATGTGCTCCTTCCAACCACACACACATACTACATACAATAATACGCACACAGTGTACCTATCTTCCTTATGTTTATACAGGTATATGTATTTCATGTGTTAGTGGCATATATCTGTCTGTATGCAGTATATATCTTCTTTTCAATGCAGACGGGGTTTGTTTTGTCAAGGAAAATACTATTTATCTTATTTCACTATTATTGTATCTCTGTTTACGTTGGGGTGGATATTCAAATTATCTTATCTGCAGTTGCTCATATGCTGTGAATTTCTTTCAAAGATTCCGAGTGCATTTGTAATTTTCGTGGGAGAATGATTTGCGCGTGTTTGCAAGCAGACTGCAACATACTTATAACAATTTTAGTAACTATTATATTATACTTATTGCTGCATGCTTTGCATGCACATACATTATACATATTACTATGTACTTCAATGTATTGCTGTATTGCACTTGGAAGTTGTAGTACTTCTGTGCAAAATATTTCGGTTGCACTAGGAAGTATTTTATTTACAAGGGATTGGATTGGTGTTCATAAATACTTCTGCATTTATCCTTATTTTATCCATACTAACCCGTTGAAGTTTCAATAAAGAATTTTTAAATGAAAGAAATAACCCAGATTAGAAGGTAAATGCTCAACCATATCAATTGATATGATTATTATTGGGGTATGGTTTACCAAACATGAAACAAAATGAAGAAAGGGTTGCTTGCTCTTTCTGCATGTCCCTTAAAGGGTTATTTATTTTCTTTATATTATGTAAGAGAATTTTGTCCGTTTTTCAATACTTTTCATTTTCATTGGATCGTATCGTATACATTTCACGCAAGGTTCAATTCACCAGACCATTTCTAAAAGAGGAAATAGAAGGTGTCACATTGTTGTCGTCCATTACAAGACAAGGTGAATTGAATAGAAAGAAAATGAAAACGAAAGGAATCGGATCCTTCCTGTCAGGTCATGTCTTTTTGAGTAGATTTGACAATTGTATGGTTTTCTTTAGACCGTGAGTGTTTTGTGTACAGAGTGATGATTTCAAATAATATTACTTACTTTGTAAATGTAGGGTTCAGTTTTAAAAAGTTCTTAACTCTTTCGATTATTTGGGAAGCAAAAGCGTAGAGGTGGAAGTATATCATAGTGTGTGAAAGGGAAAGCGATACGTTTAGAATAATACTACCTGAAAAGGTCTTTAAATACATTTGTAAAGTGGGCAGTCAGAAAATATTGGACTGTAGTGTGTAGTACGTTCACTTTCAGAAAGCTTATAATATGAGTAAACACCTATATGACAAAAATAGCACAGAAACTTTGTACACACCCTGAGCATTGCTCGTAGAAAGTGAAATTGTACCGCTCCGCTTCTTGCCGGTTCGGTTCATGAACAAGATTTGTGGTAATGGCTTATGGCTTAAGTCTCAGCAAAGCTTAGGATGTTAGACGAGAACAAGTTCAAGTTCATCTCAGTCTTTCTAACCATATTTGCTCAAAATATCAAGTTTCACACATCGGATGCATTTTTAGAATCTCCTTCTCTTCCTTCACTTTGGGTCTACTAAAACTCAATTTCAAACTAAATGTCATATGAAGCTTTACAAACATTTTGTTTCATTTACCGATATTTCAAAATCAGATGAAGACTTACTATAAGGCTCATGCGTGCACCTTGCCTTGTAATACAGTAGTATACTCATTGTTTGCTTTTGTATTCATTTCTCCTTTCCATTTCTTACTGAAAGTGTAAGTGCGTAAATTTTAAATCAATACTTCTTTATTCCAAACAAATTAAATTCAATGTAGATGTAATGTAGATTTAACACTCAGGCTTTATCAACAGTGTCGCTTTCAAGTTACGTATCATGACGTTATGCCTTACGTACCTAAATGTATGCGTGATACGTTTCAATGACAAGTGCGTTACATTATATTATACATTTTCTCGCGCTCAACCTACCTGGTACAAATAGATATACTTATATTTTAGCAATTTCATTGCTCCTGTCTGTAAATGTGTACGCAGATATTTTATTTTTGTATCGTTGTGTAATATTTTAAAGTAATTATTTGTAGGTTCATTTAAAGCTTCTTATTCAGGTGTTGATTCGGAAAGCATTACTGCATTAAACGTACTTAACATGAGGATATGGCTCTCACAGTATAAAATGTACGAACTACTGAATGCTTTATGTTGAGTAGAAAACATGTAAATCTCATCACTTTACAGTTTTGTATATTCCATGATATACGACATAGTGGTAAAAGAGTACTCCAGCGCAAACAAGAAACGACATTCCTTTCGTTTATTACATTTCTTACGAATTTTCTTTTAAAACATACATCACATCATAAAAGCCCATTTCAGAATTGAAAGATTTTGTATGTTGCACTGTAGTCGAATTAATGTATCGTTAAGAGCAAATGACTGAAAATATCTCAACATATCACATCTTTTCATTTTCCACTCCGGCTCATCTGTCAAGTCTCTGTCATTCTTACGTCTGTGTATATTTAAATGAAATTGCCTTCGGTGGTGGTGGATTGCATTTCATTTGCGTAGCAAGCGTACGTTTGTGTATAAGCTACTAATATTATATATACCTGAAACTATGCAGTGGCAATATCTTTGTTAGTTTTCCTTACGTTCTTACAGTATTCCTACTTATAGTTCCAACAGTAGTTATTAGCCCAATGCTCCAGGTGAGAACGACAGTGCGGATTTTACAATAAGACTCAATTCAGCTGGAAGGTTCAGAGGCATAAACAGGAGGAGACGTGTACTTAATAACTCGAACCCTATTGCTTACATTACTTATCTACATGTATATCCCTATTTGAGAAGCAGAAACGAAATACTTGTCCTTTTCTTTACTGTCTGTAAAACTAAACTTTATAGCTGTGTACATTAGTAAACATTGATATGTCTCACATCACATCATATACAAATAATTCTATTGGGAATTCTGTGAACGTACATCAGGTGTTTTGCATGCATTAACAGTATACTGTATCACCAGGCTTACTTACACATACTTACAGACTTACTTTAGTTAAAAAACTCTTTATAATACTCACGTGTGTGTGTGTGCGTACACGATATTCCAAGCAAGACAAGACAAGCAACAAGGATGAGACAGAACAGGACTTGAGGCAGAACTTATTCCCATCTTCTTATCTATCTTTGTATTTACTTAGTATAATGTAAGTACATAATATATTTGTACGTGTAGTATTTATATAAGGATGTATGTAGGTAATGCTTTTAAAGTTACCAGGCAGCAGCAGCGGACATTCTTAGCTTCAAAATGTACATGCATAGGTATTCTACAAGTAAATGTAAATTTTATGGAATTCTATGTATGGTAAGTATGCAAAATAGGCAAACTAAACTATACAGAGTGTATAGTAATATACGATCAGCCGAAAAAAAGTTCTGTGTGAGTGAGCTAGTTGAATATTTGAAGTCGAACAAGACTGGGAAGGCATTTGAATGCTTATGCTCATTTGCATAGGAAGCAGAGTAGAAAAGTAGTTTGTTTTAATCAGATCGTCTTATTAAAACACCACAAATGTTGTGTGTATGTATTTTTCAATCGCCGCTTGCATGGCTAATGAATTGGGATTTCCTCATTATGCGAGGATATATAGTGGGAATTTGTTAAGTGTTGCAAAAACCTTAATGACTTGTATTATATGTGGTCTAAAATTAGCGGCAAAGTTCCTACAGAACTACAGGGGAGCAGGTATAACCTGTTAACACCTTTTCATAACTTTTATGCAGGAAAGAGCATAAAAAGATATGCAAAGAGATCCATTTGTGTTTTGAAGTATGTTTATACACAGATATATTATACATACATAATATTATATTAGGTGTATGCTTTGACTATGTGTATTTATTATGTAGCTATGTAATACATTAGAATACGAGCACCTTCATCAGTGTATAAAGGTTTATGTAAGTACATGATACTTTTTAGCGTAGTGCATGGTGAGTTTTAGTGCATACCTAATGCACAGGACAGCAAGGTAGGTTCGTTCCTTTCTTCTTGTTGATGTTTATACAAAAAACGTAACATTAGAATAATGCTCTGCCTCAGTCAGTGTATGCGTAACGTATACACAATGTGGAAGAAAAAATATTGGTAAAAAACTATGGTAAAAACAGTGTGAGCGTGTGGCTGGAGTACTCCGTGATTTTCTCCCTAATTCACAGTCAATTTGACATTGTGATGCTAATATACAATATTATCCTACAGTGCAATAATTGTTGACTGTGTAAACAATTTATTTTGCATTTTAAGGTCATGTTCATTTCATTACAACACTATTCATTGCACAACAAACAACAATTACTGTAATTTCAACACTCAATTTCATTCACCCATGCATGATTCTAAGTATTTGCACCTTTATTTTTTCGTTACAATTTTTTGCCACTATGTACTTGCATACCTAATTAAGTACGGTTTTATTGTAATGGTAATTAAAATTATTGCTTACTAACAAACAACAACCTTTCACTCAACTGTAAACTAAATGTAAAACCATGGCATGTGTGTGTGTGTGTAAGTTAAGTAGGTCCTTGGTAAAATCTAGGGTTATGGAATCTTTAGAGTATGTAAATGAAGGAATGGATTGTATATGTTGTAGATAAAGAAATATTCAGTGTGAAAAAATGGAGTGAGTAAGTTGGGGTGCAATGTAAGTGAGAGGATCGAAGAGATGAGATTTCAATGAAGAATGATGGACTCATCGTGCATATGTACATTACGCACACAGATGACTGGAATTCCCACAGTCAGCAGCAGCGTGGCTGCTCAACTTCTGTGTCTGGCTTATATCTCCTTGTCTTGTCCTCATATGTCTCGGGAAAACGAAACACACATATAAATACAATATACATGCCTCCGAGCATGTAGTACACAGCCAACAACCACGGTCCTGCCTTTTCAGAGTGAATCTTCAAATCTTGTGTGTTCAACATAATACTGAAGTACTGTACTATATATACCCTGTATACATCCCATCCCATATAAAGTCGCATCAGCAACATAAAATAATTTCTCATTAGCTACATTCAAACTCAGTGTCATTCTGCCAACATTACATTGAATATAAATGTAGTAACTCCACTGTATGTGTAGGTACTTCTGTTGTAGAGGCAGTGATTGAATAATTTTGTTAAATAAGTTTTGTTGAATTATATATTGATGTGAGTTATCCATGCTTGTATAAAATGATTTCATTGATCAATGCAACTGACAAAAATAAGTTGGTCCTTTCTTTGCGATGATTCTTCTGGGTATCGTGTGTATGATTACTGTGTGCATTGTACATTATTAGCTTATATCATTTGGATGCATGTGGGTTGTATCATTCTACCAGTTGTATGTAAAATGTGGTAGGTAGTCCACAGAATTATACTACTGTGTGTGTTAGTTGGCTTGGCATTGGTATTACATAGGATGGGATGGATGGAGATAGAGCTATAGGGATGTCTTAGTGAGAGTATACTCTATAGAAACAAATAGGAGCGAGAGTCTCTTTGAAATGCACACCACACGCAGGGCATTGTGTTTTAGGGATGTATTATTTCTTGGTACGTTCTATGCACATTCACATGAGGTAAAGCTAGGACGGGACTTTTCCTTTTATTCTTAGTTTGTATTTTAAAGTCTTCTTTGACTGATCTTCTCTCTTTTCTCTGTTCTGGTTGCAGTTGCAATAATCTCATCTCGTACTTATATAGGTAATAATATTACAGTCACATTTCCCATCCTCCTCCTGACTGACTTGACTGGTAGTAGTCTGAGTGTGTCTGTGTGTGTCGGCTCTGCTCTCCCTGGTCCAGTACAGTAGTTATGGTTGTTAATAGGAAGCATATTTGTTTGAGGTTTTAAAACTGGGAATATCTGACTCAACTCGTTTCCGAGGCTTTGGGTTTAAATATTTCTATCTTCACACAACTATACTTACTTAAGCAAAGCTGACTTTTATACTTAACTCGACTTCATCTCCACATGGGATGATCGTTATAAATTGAAGTTAGGGCGGGAGGGCTCCGTTCACGTCACTTCAATTCTCTTTTCCAGTTTCATGTTTCATATTATACTCTAAGTCATCATGTACCTATCCATGCATACTTGTATACTATGTACATACAATATTTTCTATTACACATGAAGATAGTTGAAATATCATCCGACAAAGTTTTACTTTACTGAGAGTTCACACGAAATCTTTTAATGATTCTTAACTATCTCTATAACTCCTAACCCATTTTATTCGATTAGGTACTAACTTCCATAACAATATTTTTATATTACCCTTAATACTCTCAGAGAAAACATTTTTTATAGTCATCCACAACAATATCATTAATTAATATGAGATAAGATCGTATATTAGTAGTCTACCCGCATGTATTCAACAACACAAATAGTGGATGGGATAAAATATAGTAAAGGCACAATAAAGGCAACGCATTAATATGGTAAAGTATCTAATAAAGTAATAATATTATACAATACCGATGGCATAATGTTAGACCTTGAGCGTATAAAGTTTTGATTGAGTTTGGTTGGAATTGTAGGTATTATTCTATGGGTCGAAAAGTGGGATGGAAATAATGGTAAATGGAATAGGCTGATAATGATCGACGAAAGCACGGACAACGAAAAGAAAGCAATAAATGTGGATTTATTTGTGCACGTACGTATTTACTAGCAAGTAGCCATCCCCATTGTTATTTCATCGTAGCTTCGCAATATGTCAGGGATGAATATCTTTACCTATACAATATACACTAATATGAACACATACAGATAATATTATGTGTATGAATTGCAACTCAACAACTCGATTGTCTTACTTATAAGCCTAGTCCTTGTACATAGAAGTAGTATATCATAAAATATCATAACCCATCAACTAAAATGAGGAGGCAACTCAAAGGAAACTAAAACTACCCAACACACCACACCACACAGCAGTTAATAAGATTGGACTATACTTGTCTTAGGTAAGCACTAAGCAGTTACGAATTTTATTACAAAACAACGCTGTGTGTTTGTAATGTAGTCCGACATCCAGTGTGTTCCTTTGCCTCGTTGCCTTCGAATTGTATTCTACTGTAGTATTAGTTACTACATGACCAGAAATGCAAATTCCCAGTAGTAAGCGATTTAGTTGATTTTGCACGTAGCATTGTACGTAGCTCAGTTGGTAGTGTGTTTGTCCACTCATCATGATATGTTCTCAAGCCTCAGAGAATACAGACACTCATAATAAACAGCACAGGTAGTAGCATAGAAGTAGTAGCAATGATGAATATGATGTAAGTACCTTTCTATAACTAGGTACCTCCTAGCTAGCTAATATCAGGAATATTACATTCTAAGTAGTAGGTATATGTATATGTGAAGCTAAAATGAAGGAGAGAATCGGACAGCTTGAGCTCTTGTCTCAACTTCCCTGCAGATGAACATCAGATAATAGTGAGCTACACTCACCAAACACAACACATATACTTTTATTCCAAAGAGCTACTACTTTAAGTAGTAGCTGTAGTTGTGTGTGTTGTGAGTAATACACTGACTGACTGATCGCTTTACTTTAGATAAGACAGAAAAGACGAAGACGAAGAAGAAGAGTTGAGTTGTTTTAGTATGTATGGATGATAAACCACTATTATGTTGTGTGTGTGAGCTACAGATATAATATACTACCCGCTTTTGGTTGTGGTGTTCTACTATTGGAAAGTTTCTTTCCCCTACATTACTGATACAACGAACGTAACAGAAATTTACCTTAGGAATAATAGGATTCCCTTCAGTTTACGGTAACCACCTGTTGCTAATTAAAGTTGGTTTTGGATTCACTTCACTTGGCGAGACTATGGAAATATCCAATACACACGGAGGAGTATACAATGCCTAGGCACACTAAATATCTTGTATCTCTATGTGTGTGTTTCTAGATACATTTTACTATTCGTATAAGCAAGGCCATGCTAGTTGCTTACTATACTATTGACTCATCTCATGTGTTTAAGTAAGTATAGTATGTGTGTGTCGTGCTTGTGTGTGATGTGTGGTGGTTGAATATTTCTTCCTTGTCGATGCACATGCCATACATGCTACCCTTATCATCACAGCAGTACAATATTAGACATAGAGAGTGAGAGAAGTAGTTTTTATTTTGTATTGTATTGTAGTGTAGTACATTGGTTCATTTCATATTACTCTAGTAGCATACAGAATACAGAAGGTAGAAATAAGGATACCGTCATCACAGTAAATACTAATAAATATATGGGCTACAGCACTACATTATTATTGCAATGGAAGAAGCACGGCATAATGATTATATTATTATATACTACACCTCGAATTATATGTATGTAAGTATTTTACATAGAATCATTTGCTTTGTTCTTCATACATTTCATACTAATAGCATTAGATTATGAAGATTGACTGACGAGCGAGTTCTAGTAAGAGAGAGAGAGAGACTTGTTTACCTTCTTAGAGCCATCTCATGTTGTTAATGCATGCTACATCTGTATATTTGAATCTTATATTATTATTGCTATTTATTTAAGTTATAGAAGCATGGCATGTATGTAATGTGTAAAACTTACTGGTCATGACTTGGAAGTGGACTTTGCAGACGTTTGTTTTGTATAGACCCTTTCCTGTCTTCTTGTTATTAGTAATTGCGTTGAATTACCTGAGTAAAGTAATAACTACAGATATGTAGTTGTATGTACGTACATAGATATAAGGAAGAAAGTCAAGGCAAGCAAAACAAGTGAGAGAAATGTTGAAACTCAAACTATGAGCCATTTCAGTCAGTCTTAATTTGAGTTTACTCAGACAGACTGCATGTTAAGCCTGTCAGTCTCTCTCTCTCTCTGTCTCTCTGCTGCAAACTCCTTGCGTTTTGAGCTCACCTCCAGTATATCATGTTTGTATTACCTCTAGTGATATTTATTATTCTGCTTTTCATACCCATGTTTTGTTGTTACAGAACGATGAAAGGTTTACGAGCTCTTCTTGTTCAACTACAAAATTACTATCCAGATGATAAAGAAAGGATTCGCCATTTGATTAGCCAAACTCAATTATTTATTGCTAATTTTTAATAATGTTTGTTTATGTGATGGACACCTATAGGGCAGGGCACACAATTCACACAAAACACACTACCTAAATACAATAGATATGTATTGTATTTGTATTTATAAAAGATTGCAATCAAGTTCTGTATGTATAGCATTTATTTGAATTTCCCAAGAATGTTATGATCTTGTAATAATATTAGTAAGTTTTAGACTTAAAAAAGCAAAGGAATCTGATCTGTTTGTTTTGCATTAGGTAGGTACGTACTTAACAGCTATATACAGTACCTACTTACAAGCAAATTGTGAATTATTCTCTGACAGTTGAAGAACCAGAAATATTTTGCACTTGCACTAGTTAAGACTTTTATGGTTACCGAAAAGGAATTTTTGTTTATTGGAAACTGGTAACTAGCAAATTGGATGTGTTAAATGGAGACTTTAAAGACTTGATCATTTAGTTGCATTAGTATGAGTTACCTAGTTAGGTACATAGAAACATGAAAGAGATATTATGCATGTATTTACCTGAGTATACATACCTTGGGTTGATAATGACGAAGATGAAGTCTATTGATAATTTGAACTGGATTTTTATTGTCAGCTATAAGTGTGGTAAGCAACAAGAGGCTGTATGTTTCCTTGTGTTGAATGCATGGGTTGTTTAGCCACGGTAGGTTGTTAGGACAAGTCTTTGAAAGCAATAAGTAGCCAAACCATGCAATATGGTATCAAGCCAATTTATGGTTTCAGTTGACTAGAGGAGAGTTGCGTCGTGGGAAAATATTGGCAGGTCGGCTGAACAGAAGGAACACAGCACACTGTTGCATCGGCATGTTGAGTATTGTCTTTTGTCTACACGATTCTCAAGTCTCGTCGTCTTTTCATACACACAACGCGATCATTGTTCATTGTATATTATAGGTTGGGTTGGCAAGGTTGTGTTTGTGTTTATAAATGCAATTGTTAATAATAAAAGTTAAAATAAAATAATAATACTGAACTGATACACTGCCTTGCCTAGGTATATGCCATACCTGAGGAGGAGGTCGAGTTTTATAAATGTACGCATAAACGCTACCATTTCATGAATGCATAGTGTGCTTTAGTTTCAGGTTTTGAGTGCTAAAGAGAAGAAAAGCATAGTACACATGTGTATGTATGTATGTATTAGTACAAACATACTACAGGCAAAAGTTGTTACCTTAGCCCACCTGCCGTCATCAAGAAAGGCAATTTCTAATTCTGGTCCCTTCTCGTTCGTGTAATGTATCTGCATTGTATATTTATATTATATGAAATGTTTTTGCTTCATGAAATAACTGATCCTACTGTGTTGGGTACTTACCATGGCATGTACAGAGAGTCGTGTGCGGGTTCTTCAGACTCGATAGAGGTACTCGTACTATTGCAGCATAAATTATGTCATCCTCTGAGAATTCTACATGTGACACCGTAACGGTAGCGTGATATATAGAAGTGTATTGCTTAGAGGATGTATGTGCACAAATGTACTTGTTACGTGTAAAATGTGGTGTTTACTTGCCTTCACCTTCATTTCATTAACTTGAAGGATCACAAAAAATTTAGACTCGTTTACAGTCATTAAGAGTCATCGATATACTGTTCTGGTTCACTTCCTTGCTCAGTCTCTTCTATTTATTAAGCCAACACGCTCTGAGATATTGGAATCCGGACTGAATGCTCTCGCTCTGTTGTTCATGGTGGGCTGAGATCATTTGCATATTTTATTGTAAGAGCAATCAATTCATTTTACATACACTTATTATATGATGTTTACATAAGTACACAACAGTATTGAATTGACTTATGCATAATATACTACTAGTACCTAATACAATGTAAAAGTATTGCAATCTTGCCATAATTCTTTATTGTGTTAGGTTGTTTAGTAGGAAGTCAAGTTTATTATGCAGTAGTAAATACACAGTCAGAAAATCTGTCGTCAACAAAATAAATTTGTTATCGATCGATTGAACAATAAGTTGATTTGTTATAACAGGTATACAGATAGCTGAGCCCATTATTTATGACACAAGATTGTTGAGATTTTTAGCTTAAACTCCTTGCGTTTATCAATAATCTTTATGCTATTGTCAATTACCAAAACATTGGGTTGCAGTTAAACCTATGTATCTCTTCGAGCAAATTTCATCAATGCACTAATTAATAGTTAATGCTTTAATTACCCAACACAGAACATGCAACTAAAATCGGCTTTTGATTTTAGTTGAATGTTCTGTGATTCCCCAATAATTGTTTTCTTGAGCCTAAAATAAAATAAAGGAAATGTTGATCTAGGGATTTCATACTCACTGTCTTTCACTTACCTTACACCTTACATAGATGAAGACATAAAATATTCGTAAAATTATGTTCTGCAAGGTTTTATGCAATAAACTAAGAATAATTTGATAGCAGTATATTAGCAAGTACTAGTCATTGAAGAATGGGGAGAAAAAAAGTTTTCATGTTGCTATATTTTATTAGTAAAGAGTCAAGAATAAGAATCACTTGAAGTATATCGTGTTAGTATTAAAGTTATTATTATTGTTCCATTACCACTGATATTATGTTAATAAATAGTTGGTACGAACGAGGCAGGGAGTTATGCTGCAATATTATGTAGGTAGGTTGTTATTGTTGGTAGGTGTAGAGAGCCATAGTCTCGTCCACGTGAATTTTTCTTGAGAGAGAGAGAGAACGTAGATTAGATTAACGAATGGAAATCCATTTGGAATTACCTACTCTTCTTGTGAATTTTTACGAATATTTTATTAGCTTTGAACATCAACTTAACGTGATTTGAATTTGACTTGGTGTAGTAGTTGATTGGAACATGAAGCACAGCGTATACACATAGAGGGTGAAATAAACGCAGCGAATCCCAGATTGAATTTAATCTTGACGAATCTGTTTCTACAACTACATACATACTACTACGGGGTTTCTTTCTCTCTACCCACATAAAATGAGATACAGTAAACATTCGCATGTATTATTATTATGATGATCATTAGATGACTGCCTACTAGCAGCCAACCTCACTCACTCAGTCGTTTGCTACTCACTATTCATGATATGTTCCATTGCGTTGTTGTATGCAAATAATGTTGTTGTGGTGCACACTGATCTTCAAGACTTCAACGTGGAAATACTTATTAGTAAGTAGTATTAGTAGCAGTATTACGGATATACATGTAAGTATGGATTTTGAATATTACATGTGAAGGATTTCAAATTGCTTGTATACAACTCTTATTTCTCTCAGCACTCCACTCTGCAGCCCATTATGCATATACTTTGCTCACACAACCAATAAAGAATATAGAGTCTTGCACTTTATGCACATACTTATTACTCATGTTGTATTCTTCATTTGACGCAAGTTAATTTATACCTTTAACAACTTGCTGCCGGATTTTTGTTGTTTTCGTTATTCTAACTTTATTGCTGGTTTGTGCTTAAAAATCCATCGTGCACTATTACATTGCCTCTGAATAGCTATCGTATGTCATTCTCCTAGTAATTCGTATTAAATGCTCACAGTATGCAGTAGGAGTAGACTGACTTTTGCTATGCATTTGTTTTCTTCTTTTCTAGATTTTATGTGATGTATGAGGAATCATGTGTAAGTAGTTCTAACCTGTTGTTACATTAACATTTCGAAAAAATTTCCAAAACTCTGCTTGTATACCAGATATAGCAAGATTTTATGATAAATCTGTTTATAGCACTTACCTTTCTAGTATAAATTTTTTAGATGATTGTAAAGATAATGTAGCTAGTAATTTTGAATGTGAGTTCAATAAAATTGCAAAAAGGGTGTTTACGATATATTTGATTTTTCCAATAATAAACTTGAGTCTGAATACAATACTTATCATATTGTGGTTTACATTATGACAAGACAGGGCCACATACATTGATAGTACAAACTACATTACGCTACAAATACCTAATTAAACCTAGATAAGTATTTCCTTATACCTAATGAATTCGAATGTGCATCTTTGTAACTGGTCTCTGTGAGCAGGTTAATTTAATTCATAATTTTGTATGTTAAGGTATACTAAGTACATGATGGAACGTGCTGAGGGGCTTAGCTACACAATTTTCTAGATACTAATTGAGCTTAAGAGAACTAAGAGGGAAATTATCTGTAGAGTATATGAATTGCAATTATATGCATAATTTAGAGAACAAAGTTTCAGGTGCGGTAGGACAAGTTAGTCTTGTTTTGATTGAGAATTGGCGTGAATCTGAAGTTTGTAAGGGCAACAATTGAGTTTGAACAAAGCCTAGAGACCTCTTCTGCAACTCTAACCCTTCCTAACTTTTAGTAGCTTAGCTTTGAGTGGCTATAAAAAATTTGGTGGTATGTAGGTAGGTGCTCTAGCTAAGTATTTGTGATTTTGTGAATGTCATACAGATACAAAAGCTTCTATTCATAAATCTTCGTTATGAGTGTGAGTTTATTGCGTTATTTACTCTTTTGTGCCACAATTCATGATAAAATTTGCAAGATAGTTAAAACGGTTCATAGTAGTTATGTTTTGTATTACAACAGTGTCTAGTGTGTTAAAGGTAGAGTCCTGTATGGCTTTCCCCATGGTTTTGTGTATCACATGTAGTTAGTAGTACTTATTTCGACATAGCACGAGAAGCAATGTGTTTTGTTGGCTCGGAGTCAGGAGAATGATAATTTAGTGCCCGAGTTCATCCTTAGAGCCCAGCCTACCTTTTCTATATGGAGATCACTTAGTTAACGAAAATTTTCAGTTTTATTATGGCTCTTCGCTAACCTCATCACTAGATGACTTTTACGATGTTGTGCATAAGAAATGTTTGTAAATGGTTGAAGGTCTTTGTATTCCTCGTAAGATTTGGTGGCTAATACTTACATATTCTTGTTTAAAATTCATTAGCAGTTGAACGGGGTTACACACAGCAAGTAGGCATTTACAATTTACAATGATTAAATTAAACACACGGTGTTTGTTGGGAAATGTGGTCGGTGGAGTTCTAGGGATGATTCTAGAGAAATTCTAGTCATTATAAAGCTAGACGCATCTATAAGTGCAAAGAGATTCTAGTTCTCATTTGTGTACCAGTAACATGTACCTTGCTCTCCACTTTAGCTAATTCTGATTCTAATAAAATGACATTTAGCCTCTTTAGATTTTTTCAAACTGGAATTTCAAGATATGTAAATGCAAGTTGAAGCACATAGAGCAAAAGACATAGGAAATGGCGCACTTGAAACCGGTACTACTTTTCACTAAGCATTTGCTAGAGCGTGGGAGACTATTTATATTTTATTGCCTAAGCTCCTTAATAGATATCTCCGCATCTTCTGTACAGACCGAGATCTGTCTTAGTAGTTATATGTGTACTTAGTCAGAGTCAAGCATCAGATTTATGCGACATCTCTTCCTTAAGGCTGCACAAATACCTAGGTAGAGGTAAGTAAGTACTCGTTTTGTTTGGTATGCCACATAATACACACATCTTACGAAAGCACTACGCTTTAGTGCAGTTACTGTTTTCTGTTTACGTTGGGGATTTTGGCACGGATTCATGTCACATCGACACACGGAGTTTTGATCCAAATCGAGTGCACAGTGTACACGTTCCAAGTCAAAAGAGACGATTGAAGTCTTTGAATCGTACTTGATCTGAGTGACAATGAGTGAGCTGGAGTAGATAAATGTGTTTCACACTGACAAACTCATAATATATTCCAGTTCTTATGTGTATTCGTTCGTTATGTCGTACACAGGAAGAAACACACATTCAACACACACACACTCATACAAATTCTACAAATACTTATATAATATTACATACATACATACAACCCATGCGTCTCCAGCTCCATTCCAGCCAAGTTTAACTAAAACTTGTGTTTAACTCCGAAACCTGTACTGTGTGTGCATTGCTGTACCAACACCAGCATTTGTATCACCATCTCTGCAATTCATAGTATACCTAGTATTCTATAGTTTTTTAATAGCAATATACAGAATACTAATAGCGAAGCACAGTACAGTGTAGAGAAAGAAATGCAGGTCTTCTTCTAACAACATGAACATTTATGTTCTCTCTAGCAGTAGTAGTATTTCTCCTGTATCTAACGTGCGTACAAGTTTACACTGCATAATATACTTCTCTCGAACAAAAAAAGTTACATAACGTGACTTATAGCAGTGCAGTGTATAAGTGAACTAACTCCAGAGAAATCTTACAAGCAGAAATCACAGTTCTGTAAATAGACTGCAGCAAAAGCAAAGGAAAGGAAATCAGTGAACTTGCACTTGGCTCTCTTTTCATATCCAGTGCGTGCAGTGCAATGTTAGAAGCTCAACTCAACTTAAACGAGCTCTCTCTGTCTCTCTCTCTGTCTCTCTCTTCTTTCAGCTCCTTATACTATAAAAGTCTTATAGTCAACTTGCTCTTGCACTTGAAATCGTCGGCACTTGAAAAAGTTTCCTAAAATCGTAATGCCACCAAGGCATTATATCATATCTGCTCTCTTTCCATCCTTAATTGAAAACCCTGTCATGTCAGTACTAACAAACATTTATTACTGAATAAAAGATCTTTTAATTTTCAAACCAGATACGAAAGTATTTGATAGAACGAGGATATCACCGTCATAATGTGATCCATGCATCATCTCGTTGCGTCATTGGCTATTTGACTACATTTCTCAATTTGGTTGATGTGATGTAATGAGTGTGTGGTGAAGGAAAAGAGATTACTACTACTATTAAATATATATGTCGAGAAAGACTGGTTGAGACCAGTAAGCTCCAGTCAGATTCAACTCTTTTTCTTCTTCTTCTAAACTATTCTACATGTCTTGTCTTGCTTTCTGTTTTGGTCGAGTATCTGTACATAGTACATAGTAATAGTGCAAGTGCAAGTGAGACTTATTATTTTCTGTGTATGTAGCATGAACTATTAAGGTATAGGATGGTAAAAGGGCTACGGTTGAATCTGAATCGTGGACGGGCTACGATGATAATGTGCTGTACGCAAATGTAAGGGTTAGGTTTTAGTAGCTGTTTTGGAGGACTGCGTGGTGTTGTGTTGTGTATGATGTTGTTGGAAAAGTAGAAAGAAGAAGTTGAGTTGACTGTATGTTGTATGTGTAGCAAGTGAGATTTGTTGAATAGAGATCTCGTAAGAGGAAGCTTGAAGAAGAAGAAGAAGGCATCCTATTAGTAGCTTCTGAAGAAGAAGATTCTGATCTGGAGTGGTTTGCTCGTTCGGAAAGTCTTCCTAGGTTCTCTTCTTCTTCGACTTGTACAGATACATCTACAACTCCTATCTCACAGACAGAGAGTGACTTTACTTGGCTTTGAGTAGTTTGGCTGGAGAAGTTTCCTTATTTCTTTCGCAGGCAAAGCAGGAGGAGTGGAAGGTGGCAACGTCGCCACGAGACTCAAGAAAAGTACTTGGGGATCTCGAACACGAAGCCAAAGCAAAGCAAAGCAAGACGAAATTGTATACAATACTCACAAAGCAAACGAAGGGATGTTAGATGTATGTATGTAGCAGTAGTAAGTAAGTAAGCAAAGTAAAGGCGATGCAATGTAGAAATGTAATGTTAGTAAGTAAGCAGAAAAGTGAGAGAGAGAGAGATAGATATAAACGTTGTAGCTCAATGTAATGTAAGAGAACTTGGTTCTGTTAACACAACTAGGGGTTTGTTTAGATTTTTCCTTTCATTGGACAAAATCCTACATATATCCTCAACTGTCTTACTACACACTAGGTATATTATGAATGTCTGTGTATGTCTCTCTGCTGGTCTCGTCGTCGTCGTCTCAGTCGAGTCATACTGCTAGACATCCTCATAACATTAAGTATACGACTACTAGTTAAACATAACACACACTTATTCATATAATATAAATACCTACACACTATACACACACATATGTAGCACTATCTTCCAAAAGTACACACGAGTAGTCACTAAGCAGTAAGCACATAATAATATTATTAGATATTCTCTTAGATATACTTGTACTTACGTATAGAAATATACAGTCGAAAAGTTTATTGTGTTTGTACACACTTTATACTTAATATTATAATATATCATATATGTACATGTATACAAGCCCGCGTAGTATGTGTATAAAAGAGTGTATATATTTGTAAGCATTGCATTGTATGGTTTGATACGAAGTGATGTGATGGTGGTGGATTGGATTGGAGGAACCTTGAAAGAACCAAGTCGTTACCAAGGGGTGTCAAGTCTACTAGAACTTATTCCCATCGGTATACACATTATCATCCCATGCCGTGCAGTGTTATCCCATCCCTTACCTTGCCTTGGCTTTGAGCTTTTTCAGCTTGTCTTCCTGTACAAGATTCGTTCACATACATACCTACATACACACATACACATTGTACATACATAAACTAACGCAACAAACGTAACTGATTCTAATGCAATGTAATTCAATGCAATGCAACATCAAATAAATGATGAAGCGTTGCTAGATGCACATACATACTCCTATACACACTTTATATTAATAAACACACGAAACCCATCAACCTATATTATATACTTAGTTGCATGTGTATAAAATACACTTATTATCCCTATGCATGGAGTACAGAATTTCACGTGTATACTTTTAGCCACTGAATATAGGACTGCCTTTGTAGAAGCAACGTGTCCACCGAACGTAACCAAACCTACTATTTCCCATTAGCTGTGTAGTCCACTCACTCAGTGGAAGTTATAAGGTATTTTGTAGACACTTGCACTTTACTACTACGTAACGTCATGTATTTGTATACTGACTGTATCTTATGTGTTTTACGTGGTTGTCTGTATGTTTCGAATGGAGTATTCCATTTATTTCCTTCTTACTCACAATACTACAATAGAGTGGAATGAACACAATAGAATCTAAGGGGTCTAAAATCTTTAGCGTGTAGCATAAGGGTTGTGTGTCGTAGATTGAAGCAGGGTGTTGTAGAAAATACCTTTGCTGGTTTTGAATCTACAAGTAGTCTGGTCCTGGTCTGGCTGGACTATATTATATTATTCATTCGTCATCCCCACCAACAACCAACCAACCCGCTTACCACACCACACAGTCCTCCTATGTATATGCATAATGTGTACATGTATTTATATTAAGGCACTTATGCATATGTTTACTAGTACAATACGACGTAGTATTTCTTACATGCATACATGTGTGGATATTCCTCGGTGCATTTATTCCGTATGTAGTTTCATGTCCGTGTTGCTTTATTATGTTATGTTATGTATGCGATGTCTTGTTGTTGTCTGGGGTCCCCTCGTTTCATCTCTGGTCTTCTACGAGTAAAGTTAACTAACACACATTATGATGATTATGGACAAGACAATCTTTGGATAGATTCCTTGTAGTGTAAATGTATGTTGCTACTTACCTATAGCTGTTCCATACTGGCTTGTGTTGTTTGTACACTTTGGAACTACGTGTAGTAGTTGCAATGTGTTGTGGGATACTACATGGGTATGTATTGTGTAATATAATTGTTCCGAATTTTGATCGTAGTTACAAAGACGTACGGATGTAGTAGGTAGTGTTTATCCGTATATAGGTTATATTTGTAGGTAGTTTGTAGTTTATAGCTGTTTCATGGATATTATGGTATCGAAAGTATCCGTATCCTATTCGTATTCCTAATCGTGTATTTTGGTAGCGCCCTGCTAGGAAGCAGTGCACTGGTGGTATGGTGGTTTAACTGAGAGTGGAGTGTAAAGCAATGCAGAGCAAGAGCGTGTGTAGTGTGGTGTGTGTATTCATATATAGATGAGACAGAGCCAAAAAATCCATCCAATCCACTAGACCAGGAGCAGTAGGAAAGGAAACCCCTTTGGATTTAGGTAGAGTAGAGCAGGACTCGATAACATAACGTAATGTAATGTAGCATCATAGCCCGTAACTTGACTTGGCTAAACTAAACTAGCAACCTAGTGAACTCAACTGGCTGTGAGTGAGACTCCTTCGCATCTCTCTGCCACTACAGCTCTCAGTCGGGTTTTGCAATTCAAAGCAAAAAACTGAGTTTTTTCTCCTGCCTGCCCAATATCTCTCTGTTGCTCACTTACTACTACTACGACTACTACAACTACATACACAACATTACACATACATGTGCACAGAATGCACACGTAATTTTCTCGACGTATCTATAGCATAGCAGTAGTATTGCTAGTATACAGTTGTAAGCTGTGTGAGTCTATTTTTTACTCTGTGTTTTGATTTTTTATTAAGTCCTCACACTTACACTCTCGTCGAGCAAACCAACTTCCAGTTTTGTCTTGTCTCTTGCTCTGTTTCTTTGGAATTTTACGCTATTTTCAAAATTCAGAGGCTAAAAAATATCTTCTTCACACTTGGATTTTGATTCGTGAAATTCTCTGTCTTTTCCTATTTCCTTGCAAGACACTGTTCAAACTCTCCGATATTTATTACGCAAGTTTCATTTTTGTAGCAAGTTAACCAGACTGCATAATTGTTGTTAACATTGTAGATCTTCGCAACCTTCATATTGACACATCTTTTTTAATCAGTTGTACTGTTACTGTTACATGTGCCTAATTTGTGTGCGTGCTAAGATACATTGTATTAGCAGCGAGACAGAACAGCGCTGCATTAAATTACATTACATTCACGCTGAACTTGAGATTTGTGTTATTGGCTCAACTCGACTGGAAAAAACTTACACTTGACTTTTACTTTCGACTTGTACGCATCTTCTGTTCTGAGTTTGTGAATGTGCTACAAATAGCGTAGACTCTTCTTCAGCCATCATAAAAACTACGGTGCATTATATTATTACTTAAAGCTCCTCTTACATACATACACTTCCTCTTTACGCGTACTCATTTAAGTTTTTACAACGTGCTTTCGATTTCCATCTTATCTCTTACAACTAAACTAAACTGAGACTAGCGTTTTAATTGTCTCTGGAATTACATTACATTAGAAAAATCTGTGGTGATACTATTGCTGCCTTAATACATGCAAATCCAGTCCAAAACCAAGAAGACTGTCGTGGAAAAGGAAGTAGCTCAAGAAAATCAACTGACTTTGAATGTTTTGTATACTTGTTGATCTTGATCTTGTATTGTTGTGGTGAACTTCAATATCTCTGTATTGTGTCGTGTGGAGGAGTGCTGAACTGACTGGGTTAGATAGAGAGTGTTTCCTCGTGTAGTAATTGTAAAGATTCAAGATTGTACTCATGATGGCCTTAGTCGATTCCAATAACCATCTAGAGCCATATAGGGCTTCTATGCTCAATGGACTTCATGATGTGATTAGCAACGGAGATGATAAGGTACGTATTCTTAAATAGGTTCTAAACTCTGTTTATTTAATCCAAACAATCGGCAATTAATCGCATATTAAATACGTATCATTTATTATTGGTATGTATTGCATTTAAACTACTTGTTACCTTCTACGAAGCCTTTATTGTATACACACGAACTTTATACACATAAATTGTCGTAGGGAATGAACGTGAGTGAAAAATGCGTTTATACAGTCATTTGAAACGTAAAGACCATTATTGTGCTTATAAGGAAGTGCGAGTCGCTCTGTGACAGTATATTTTTAGATACAAAGCTTCTCAGGTTTTATAGCAGGGTATAAAATTCTCATAATGCCATTCTAAACGCTATAATCACTTTATGGTTGACACACTATTGCACTGATATGAAGGTGATTGTTTGTCTAGTCGTATCTCATTTACACATCTGAAATCTATGTATTATTCAGCTCTTTTATTATTAGATATGTATAGATTCAAGTCAATATACAAATGCAAACGAAACTGAAAGTAAAACATTTTCATCCATTTTTATTTACAATGAACCTATTGCATCCAATCTGATTTATAAATATCTACACATTATACTATTACTATTCTTTTTGAACAATAAAATATACTTTGGCTTACTCATGAGAGCAAAGATAATCTACATTAATTTCTGCAAGGAACTAATTATTTAAAATTTCACTGAATTCTAGGTGTCGTGTTAAATAAATAGGTATTTGTAATTCCTTCTGCATTCTGTTGTCTGTCTTTACTGGGATGTATGAAGTAAATATACATTTTAACAATCATAATAATATCTATACAAATAAAGAGTACAATTAGTAGTGCAATGTATGTATATGTGGGTATGACTCAGTCAGATGGGTTAGGCTCTTGAGTAATGATGATAATATTTGCAGCACCAATTAGATTTAGTTTTACTACAAAGAAGTATGTGGATAAGCACAATTAAATATTTTGTCATGCATTATAGTATGGTACCTGATGCAGTCTAACATAGATAAGTAATTGGCACTATATTTGTTGTTATAACGTGGTATACTGTGCAGGAGCACATGTTGGTAGTTATTAGGTAGGTAGACAGCATCCACATTTACAAATAGCATCACCTTGATTTTGATTTGAGTTCGTTAGTTATATTGGCTATAGGAATATTATATCTTGAGGAAAGGGTTGTGTGTATGTGTATAGCACAATGGAAATGAAGATTTGAAGTTTGAGGTTTCTTGGCGTTGCCAGTCGACTTGCCATTCTACATGTTATCATTCATTTCAATCTAAAGGGCAGGGTCTCCGTACAATATTTAAAGTTGCATCTCACAGTAGATGAGCATATGATAGAGCTGAAGATATTCTTAGATAATGTAGTTATATGTTTTTTTCTGTTTATAAAGCTATTAGCAAGTGCACATAAGGAAGGCACAGCCCATGTCTTAAAACCACTGATTGAAGTGTAATAATAAGATTGAAAGTTGTATGTAGTAGGAGCTTACATACATACATTATTCTTGATTTAGTCGTAAGTATGTAGCTAAGTTTGTAGGTAAGAGTTGTATTGGCAACTTATAGGCGTCTCCGCTCATAGGATCTAAAAATGTGATTGCTGGGTGAAGTGACACGACAGGACATGCCAAGTCTAAATCTGTGAATCATATTTTAATTTAATTATATAGACAGATTCCTGTGTGTGAACCATGTGTTATTATTAAGCTCATCTTTTCTTATTATTGGAAGAATTTAACATTTAATGACATGGTTGGAAATGAATATTTTTGACAATTCTGTCAAAATTGATAATCTCATTGATAACTGTTGTTGTTTTGTTGTTGAGATTGAGATGGGTGTTGGAGGTTGTAATAAAAATGTTGATAATGCAAAGTGGTGTAGGAATGTAATGTACCTTATGCACATAACTGTAATTTTTTGCTCCTTTTACACCACTGTGTGCATGTTGGTGATGATGAACCCATAGGTTTACATTTTTACATGCTTTTTTGTCCATATTTTTTGTTTGAGCATTAGTTTATGTGTGTGCACAATGCGAGTGCATTGCAACTACACTGTTATCAACACAAGTAGGTCTGTTTAGTATGTCCACGACTCTTGGAGCTGCTTTATGGAACTACCTACTGGATTTCCAGTATAAAAGCCATCATGATGTTCTAGTAGTATAGAAGTGCTAGTGTTTCAGTGTTTGTGATGTTGGACTCGTAATAGCTGTATCAGATGTAGTGGTTTGAGGGTGAGACTGATGAGACTACACTTTTCTTTGGACTAGTAGATTTAGTGGTGTAGTAAAGTAAGGTGTCCATTGTAATGCAAGTGCAGGTGTAAGTACAACACAAGCACAACTAAACTACTACTATGTCCTACTAGCAACTATTAACACCATAGAACAGGATGCTATGAAATAAAAAATTATTTATTATGGAATCTATTTCTTTGTCAGTTTATTGTGTTTTTGACGTTGTCTTGTTGGAGATTCAAATTCTATGCGTCAATCCTTCAATTGGCATTCGATTCGCGTTCGTTTGGCATGATGAATAGCTACAAATCTCAATTCACATTTGTATACTCTGTCTATGTGTTTTAAAACGTTCTGCTAAACATCACACATTATACTAAATACTAGTAGAAGCATTTTAGACACTTATATTGTAAAATTATACTCATAGCAGTTCAGTCTATAGCGTTAACTACGAATATCTATAATAAAAGTACATAATAGTGTTGTGGTGAATATTGAGCTTTTGATAAAACCCGTTTTGGTTTCTTGTAATCTCAAAATTTCCTTCTGAAGGAACTCTTATCTTGTGTGTATGTGTTGTTGAGACGTAAATTCCTTGGTTTGGTGAAGATACACTGGCTTTAGTGCATATAAGTCGTCGTAATACTTTGCATTGTGTGTGCATAGGAAAGATAATAGGCATGATAGGTTGTAAGAGAGCTAATCTTAAGAATGGACATGGGTGTGCTTGGTAAATAACATTAAATTGCACTCATCAGCACTTAGATGGTCCAAATTAGAGTGTAAAATATTGCATGTTGTTGTTGAAAATGACGCATGGCTTATTGCCCGATGTTCTGTACAACGCTCTTGCATATTCAAAGTTTGTAAAATTACCTTAGAAATCACACTTCTGGATTTATGTGTATCGTATCGAGAACACAATCATTTTTATAAATCCAGTTTGATAACCAACATAATAATATTATTTTTAATAATATCACGTACTGAGTAACCATTATAATCTCAGTGTTTCGTTCTTGTGAAAGTGTTAGGTTTAACAGGCTCACATATTCTAATGAAGAAATAAAACTAATTTAATCATACCTTTAGTAGATGTTTTATGTCATGTAAATGTATGTATGAACGGATGTTATACCATAGTATACTATACTTATTTATATAGAACTTGTACGTATCTATTTACATTTGACTGACACTAGTACACATGAATGGCAAAGATTTTAAGGGAAATATTTTTCTTTCCAGACAAAAGTGCATCTTTCCACACAAATATTTAATATTACAAATTGTTGAGAAAAACCAAAACTATCTGTGTGGTAATATAGGTAAATATTTTAATCTTCCCCGTTCAAATTATTAATTGCTGTTTCATTATTTAAATCATTAGCTAAAGTCAAAAATTTAAAATTGCGAAAAGTTTAGTAAAATGTAATTATGAGTGATTTTGTAAATAAGTAGTCTATAAAGTAGCTAGGTAGGAACTAGGTATGTCGTATGTAGGTATTTTGTTTGTGTTTAGTACAGTCTGATTAAATATTAGTAGTCGAGAGGCTGGAGAGTATTGTTGTATTTGGCAATACACATTTGTTTGCAATATAATATGCATAGGTAGGTATTGTGTTTTGTATTTCATTGTTCAGGATGCTGTGTTCTTTCCTGTTGTGATTGTGACTTATGCATGTGTTATGTTGATTACACATTGCCTATGTATTATTTTGTATAGTGCACTTGATACAGGTAGAGAAAGGCGAAGGTAAACTGTGTGGTAATGACAATGGCATTGGCAATGCCAAACAGACATTAAATACGAATAGGAAATGCTATGGCTTGTGTCCAAAGTTTTGAGCAACTGAAACTTATCTTTGACTCGCGGCAAAGTCACTTTATACTTCTACTACTTCTACAAGCTCTGTGTTTCTGTTAACTGTTTTCATACTCCAACAAATTAAGCAAGTACAGTAGGTACATTGTACATAGGTATATACTTACACTCCTAGTTCTCCAAATGATGTCCTGGTCGTCTGTTTGCTACACTTGACCATGTATAGAGAGAATGTAGAAGAATTAATGTTCTGAAATACGGATAATTCAAAATAATGCTATGTAGAGATGTATGTAGTTTAAGTTTAAGGAAGAACTGGAAAGAGTGTAAGTATCCCTTCTTTCCATGGAAAACAGTGTGGAGCTGAATGAGTTAGAGACTACGAATGAAAGTATAGAAATGGATTGGTGGGATGATTGCACTAAATTATTACTTGCTTGTAGACAAGTTGGAATTTTATCCTGACTGTCTCTGTGGTACTCGTCTGTTGTTATCATCCTGTGCTTTGGTAACCACACTATTCTTCTTCTTCGTCTTCGTCTTCTACGTTTTCCTTTTCTCTGAGTATCTGTGTTCTCATGTCATTTCCTACATTCCTATAATTGACTATCTATCCGGCGCCTGTCTTTCTGTGTACTCTCGTGTATAAAGTCACATTGCACATACTAGAGTAGAATATCTTGTGTATTGTGTAAGTTGAAATAATAATATGCTTGTTCGTTTTGGTTTTCGGAGGAGGTACTGATTATATGTATATGTGGTTCTAGTATTCACATATTATTATACTGATGTATGCGTATATGCAAGCTTCATCTCTTCAAGGTTGAATCTACAAAATGAGTTTGGTTACTGTGCTAGTAATAATTGTATTGAATTTCATACTTCTGTTGTGCGTAGTAGGTACATATTGGCGTAGTTGTGTTAACTACTTCTGAACAAATATAAAATTGCAATGTAAACACCAATAGTGTTTCGAGTATATCTCACTTACTGTAGCAAATTACTGTTTGTTTGTTTGCGAATAACGTGCGTTAGACAAATATTCGTTGCGTAGCAAATATACTAATACTACGTGTTTGTTTTACATTGCTGGCTTAGACGATTTTAATGAAAGAAGTAGATTTTTAAAATGGCAAATGCTACACTTGTTTATCTGCAGTATACTGTATGGAATAGAACGTTGCTATATTATGATTATGTTTTTATTGCCACTCAAGTTTACCAATGAAATTCAATGCTCTGAGACTTGAGACAGTTTGTAACTCCTAAGCTTACTCTACTGTTTACTCATACCATACTACTTAGCATGAATCAGACGAATAAAGCATTCTAACCTCAAAAAGCTACAACGTAAGTAAATTCATAGGTTGTATTACAAAATTTATAACTTAGGTTTATACTCCTTTATCTTATCATATGATAAAGGAGTATACGATTCTTATGCATAGGTATATATACTGTAGGTACATGAAAAATTCTATTGCAGCTTTATGACATAAGCGAAGATGAAAGTGACTATTGAAAAAATACAATGACATGAACTTGTGCATGTTTAATATGTGGCTGGGATGTGTATTGTATTGAGTTATGTGACATTCGTTATCTCTAATAGCATTGTTACGCACTATTGCACTTTATCTGATTCTGACTTTTTCATTGCTCTATGTAGTATTCATCGTAGGCAAGTACAAAGTAATTTTGTACACTTTAAATAATGTAACATGTATCAATAGTAATAGTATGACGAAGTTTTAAGTGTGACTGCTAAAGTCAGTCTTGTGTATTTTTATGCACTGTTGCAGAGTCAAGTCTTATTGAGTTTTCATCACATTACCTTCCTTCCGGTGGTGATGGTAGTGGTAACGCTATTGAGTTTAATCTAAAGCTACAACGTACAGTACAGATAGAATAGTGAGTTTGCAAACAATAAGCCTACATTCGCCTTTACATGATCATCGTGCGTTACTGTTTTACAAGTCTGTCTGCACGAACACGAACAAAACAAAGCTTCTGGTGTGTATTATATAGTACAATGCCATTGTGTCAGTGAAAACTCAAACTACAACTGAATCTCAAGTTAGCCAGCTCAAGGTTGCTCCTCTGTGTGTCGTTGTGTCAAACGAACGTAACTTGTCTTGTATTATGTATTCCATGGTACCTATGCCACTAAATCTAAAGTCTGTGATCTAACGAGAAGACATACAGCATCCTTTCCTTGTTCCAAGTACAGTATCAAAGTCACAAAATGTGTTTTATAGTCTAGTCGTCTAGCCTGGAACTACTAAACATAACTTTTCTTCTTAACAATCATATACGAACGTAATACACATAAATAAAACAAAAAGATATCTTTTGGTATTTAAAATACATGCAGACAACATGCCTATAAAATTTTCTACGACTCACTCGTGTATGGAGACACTAAGACCGGCAAGTTTAGTAACGAGAGTGATTTTTAGTGTTTTATGGGTGGGAATCCGAAAGCAACAGGTGGCATGTTTTCAGGACTGAAAGCTCATGGTGAGGTAGTCTGTGTGTTAGAGAGTGAGAGAGAGGAAGTCATGATTGAGCTGAGATGCAGTGCTGAATGGGTTGCACAGAGACATGGAATTAAGTGGTACCTAGCTCCGTAGTGTACTTACCATCGTGGAAAGTTTGATTAAGCACGAAAATATTATACCTCTACACTCTCTGCCTGCATTCAAAACTGTGGTTAATACAATGAAGGATACAACACTAGGACTTTGAATAGTATGGGACACTTTAATATAGAATAAAATACCTACGTCTTTTTAAGCATTTGTGTTCCTACTACACACATTCCTACTATACAGTATACACATACAACCGGGTTATTCATTATTGACGAAATTGTGAATTTGTCATGCTAAAAATTCCATTAGCTTCCTTAAACGGTTCACTATAGTCTAGAAGGAACCTTATTGTTGATATTATTGTACATTTTGTTACCTTGAATTTTGTTTTCAATTTTAAGCTTGTTTGTTGTCTTTGAATTGTCGTGAGATGTAGGAACAAGAACAAAGACTAAATATTCTTAAGAAGTTTTAGCTACTTATGCATTTTTGATTTTATACTGATATCCAAACATACATAGGTATTATAACAATACATTTTACTATAGGTAGAATGTTTATGTTTGTATAGACACAATAAGTACATAATACGTAATAAGTAAATAGCTTTCGTGTTTCGTCGTACGATTACGATACAATAAATAGAAATGAATTGATACTGTAGTAGTTTATGTTACCTTGAAATTTTGCAACTGCATTGCTTTACGAATACGTTCTTAGCATATCTCTTGGGAACAGTGGATGATTTCTGAATAGATGCAAGTATTATCGTTTGTAGATTGCGAAGAAATTCAATGGGATCTCCAGAAATGGTAAACATGCAAAAAGTGAATCGCTTGATTTCTCTGAATCCTCTTTGAGTACATACTTATATGTTCATAAATATGAACAAAGAGCCCATAATAAATAAATATTTTCTCCTATTACGTATATAGTAGTTTCTACTTGAGAAAATAATAGCATTAAATATTCCATTTGAATTAACTGTATTAAATCTTCAATGATACTGCACGATACTCACAAACAAGACATTGCATTACGAACAAACATGTAAGACTATCAACTATGGCACAGCTATTTACTTGGTGAGATATTGCTGAAGTATAAATATATGAGCTTTATACATATGTAGGTATCTTATAAATAATACCATGTTAGCTAATGGTAAGGTGATATAATCGTACGAAAAAGGCATTGGTTCATTCAATGGTATTAGATGGTTGTGTGTGTAAGTATCGGATTGAGTTTGTCCAGATTCTGGTGTGATCAGTATAGGTCTAGGTATTTGGATTGTGCATACATTAAGGATTTTCAATGGTAAAATCTAAGCTGACTCTGTTCAACGATTTTCCATTCTCTCCCTACAGCCAGATTTAATCTGTATCTCACCTACGTATTAAATAAAATGTGCCTGGAAATGTATCAAATCTTTTACCTAAGTTCTACTTAAGTTGGCTGTTGGATGTCGTAAGGTATTGTAGTAGCATAAGGGATTTAGATTACAGATTTAAATTCGGGCTTGGCAGCAAACTCTAAAATAGATTCAATTCAACTTCATTCGACACGATACAATAAGAAGACAAGGACAGAGTAGAATAGAATATCATGGTATATAATGGTCCTATATACATAGCTCTGGCAAAGCACTATTACACTAAACTGTGATCTGATCGTGTTTTCCTACATTAGAAGAATATACAGACAGGGTATAGGTAACATTGAGTTAAGTCAAGGGAATTGAATCGAGTCGAATCAAAGGGAGCATGATGTGCACCATTATTACAGAATACTACATACAAACACATACCGAGATACTCACAACGTAATTTCATCTCGGATTGTGGGCTACGAGAACTGAAAGGTAAAAAGCAACTCGTATAGACTTATGTATGTCTGAGTGTGAGAGTTTAAGCAAAGCAACATCATATAACAGCGTCGTCGTGCTAAAGGTAAACAGAAAACGAAAGGAAGACTGTACTCTGTATTGGTGAGCATACAACACAATCTTAACAGAACGTGTAACAGATCCATTGTTGATTTTGATACTGTTTGTGTGTGCTGTGTGCACACGTAATACACGTAAGCATTCTACTACAGGAACTCTGTCTTTGAAAGTTGAACGTTAAATTCAATTGAATTTAATGTACATCGCAATAAAAGGAAAAATATGTAGTGAAGAGACGATCTCTGCCGTATATAGAAATGATGAATGGTCGTTATTAAGAGCTTCTGCCGTTCCTTTCTTCTTTGCATTTTGGAATAACACACACACGGATATAGTCACATTAAAATGTTGCTTTGATGCACTGCACATAGAAAGAATATTATACGTCTAATGCTTTAGTTATGTATGTACATTTGTGTATAAGTATCCAAATATTCACAATACATACGCGAGTACTGTATAATAATATGTAAGATGTAATTGTATATGTACTAGTAGGATTAATACAATATATTCGTAGCCTTGTGTCGATCTGAAGGTGAAATAAATCAGCATTTGTCCACTAGTCATGTCAAGTCTAGTCATCTGAAGCAGTGAGCTATGCAAAAATTCTGGATGATTGTAATATAGTAATGTTGAGGGTTTAGCTTTAGTTGATTTGATGGGTTGTGTCTTTGTGTGTGCATGTGTAGGTGCTGAGAAATGAAGTGTGGATAGATAGATAACCTTTTGATTTGATATTATTATAATACATGCAATATTCAAATCAGATTTACTATACTCGTTCGATCGTACACGAAAACATATTATGCCGTGACGTGACTCTCTGTCAGTCAGATGCGGATTCTAATAAAAGACAATAGGACACTAATGCTAATAATAGCAAAGCAATAAGCACACGTAATGATAATCATCCATAATCATTTTAATGAATAGAAAGAATAATATAAATGCAGCATGGAAACAAATGAGGAACACAGTGTATTTGTATATAAATGTCCAGGTAGGTACATACAATTCTACGTGTATAGTTAGTGACGAGAAGGAGGCAACAAAAACAAGTGAGAACAAAGTAGCAAATACTATTTCTTAATCAGCATTTATTTATTGTACTCAGCTTGGGTTACTTAGTACTTAGTATATCGAGCACGTATAAAAATATTACACTTCTGTCTGTATGTACTTATTTGCGAGCTTTGAATACTTCCACTTACATTTTCGTTTGTGATTTGTCTCATTTGTATATTTGTGCTTTATGCGAAGCCCACATTGAATTATGCAAAATGTATTCACAGCAAAAGAGACTAGTACTTGGTAATAATATTTGTCATTATCTGTTTATTTACGAGTGTACAGAGAAGAGAACATCATTAAAACTAACTGCTGATGATTTGCTATCGCCTGGCAGTAGCAAGAAATAATTCACGCCAGGCTTTTACTGGTATATTCTGGAAAGACAATCTTCATTTGCATACTGCATAAAATGTAGGGGACTAGATCAGTTGTAGCAGGAAGCTAATTTTCAACGAGGTTCCTTGTCGCATACATTATGAAGTGTGCACAAAGCAACAGTTTAGTACATCTCCATGAGATATCTCTTTTTGTTGTTTAGGCACTTATACACTTCAAGTCTGGAGCTACAAAAACGTTGACACGTTTTTGCTTGTGTTATGTTGTTGGTATTGTTTACATTTAAGCGTGCATGAATAAAAGATTGCATATAACTATAACCAGAGTATGTGTACAAGTTTATTGTGTACATAATACAATTTTGGTGTTCTGCTTATCATTTCGATTCTTCTGGAAGTATAAAAGCAATAATAATGAATTGGCAATATATTTAGGTAGGTACTTTTGTCATTGCTAAATGTTTTAGAATCTGTCATCAAAGAATTAACACAAAATAAGATTTCTGACGCGGGCAGAAAATATTTGTATTCATTTATTCTGAATTTTGTATTCTGATATAAAGAGTTTACGTGTATTCTTGCATGGGAAAATTATATGGGTTTAAACTGGTACTTACTTAATAGGGTTTTGGTATATAGTCTAGTATGAGTTTTGTATGCGTTGAGAAACCAGGGGAATTGATTGACAATTTTATTGTCCCATTCCAAAGCAGTTTGTTGAGTGACAGCACAGTGTATTGTTATCTGTGTAGTAGGTATAGTATTATGTATTCCTATTAGGTAAATTATATTACGTTCATTGTTACTTTGCACTGGTGGTAATAGTATAGGTAGGTATTTGTTTGTAGGCTGAAAGGTAAATGGAATAAAAAACGATAAGGGAAAATGATACGAAATTGCCTTAGAGTGGATGCTTCATTTAATTGTGGCTGAAGATAAGTTCAACTTGTACTGATTCGTTTTGTTTTGATTTGTTTGGGGAACGGAATGTAGAACAAAATCAAATCAGTTTAGTTTTCTCTGAGACACATTTATCTTCATCGTATCCGCATTATTATTATGCTCCATATCAATGAGCTCTCGACGCTAATAATATAGAACTATTCATACGTATAGACATAGGTGCTTTGACTGTGTAGCGTGTGGATAGTTTCATTTTTATAGCATTGATATATTTAGATAGGTACAGGTATATTAGACTTTTAAATCAAGAATGTTTGCTCGTTAGGGATTGAGTCTGTGTAAACGAAACACATGAATGGTTGATTCACACAAAGATATTAGTCACTTCTTGCTCATCAGTCTATTCAACGTATGCTGTATATTATATCATCTGTTGATATCGTTAATAACGCATTACACAATTCTTTTTTTATTATTGGTCCAAAATACTGCCTGTATAATATTAAAAGAAAGCACCATTACATAAGCATTTCTATGTAGTGTTGTTAACAACCACAGCCGCCATAATAATTCTGTATAACTAGGAGACATTTCTAGGATGCTACAAAACAAACCCTTTACAACATTATTAGAGAAACGTTTTGTGCATCCAATGAACTATAGTAGTTTACATTGTGAAAAAGTTGATTGGCTGAATGCGCAATGTCAAAGAAAATTTACAAAAAATTGTTTAAGACAAAAATAATGTTAAACGAAAAATTAACTCTACAGCTCTGTTGAGTGTCTAAAACAGACAACAGTTTCTAGAATTAATACTTTACAGCTTTTTGATAATAACATACTTAGAGGCTGAAAACCGGCTGACCTACAAAAAAATTTAATACGATTATTTATTTTGATCTTTAAATGCAGAACACGGTGTGAAATTGCCAGTTTTCCAGGAAAAAAATGTATTTTGGTTGTAAAAATTAGATCAAAAAGGGATTCTCTACAAGGTATACCGAGATTTATTTTGTAGGATCCTAGATATGGCTTCAAGTGCTAACTAGTTATCATTGTTACTAATAATAAAATATTGATATGTATCTTAAATAGGGCTTGTTATTATTAAATGATATGTATATGCATATTAAAATTAAAAGAGTACAATATTTAATTTTAGATGTGTGCTCTATATCAGTGACAAACATACTCACTCAGAGACAAATTGTATTATTCCATAGTTGTCACCATTCGCACCTTATCTTTGTGTTTTGAACTCTTATCAGCAAACAATTACTAATGGAAATAGAAAAAATTGTTGTCATTTTAATGCTGCCATCATCCGTTTAAGATTCGTGAAGATCTCCTTAAATTTGGAAAATTAGTTTTGACTCATAATTTAACTAATACTGTGAGCCAGAATCGCGTATTCGGAACGCGTAATCTGTTCACATGGAAAAACACTGCAAGTTGGAATTGATAATGAAGCTTAACCTTTACATTGCACATAAATAATTCAGCTTGTATCGTTCGTGGGTGTAAAATTAATTTACATGCAAATGCAGCTTTATCTCATTAAGCACTAGTGTATTATATTATATGCACGTGTGTAATACATTGGTTTGCTACTTGTTGAAAATAGTAGTAAAACCACGTCAAAAAAGCGTAAACAAAGCATATCTTTGTGAAATGTTCGCATGTTGCAATACAAGCAGTGCTGGTATGTAGTATGCAATAGTACTCATGCATAGATAGGCATGGACAAAAAAGTGTTTGGTGATGAATTGAATTCGCAGCTCTTTTTTGAGTGTCATACTCATAGTATTACATATTATGGAATTGAATGTTTTGTTACATTGATATGATCCCTTGCACACGAAGCTCGGCGTATTATTATTTTTTGTTGTTCATTATCTGTATATCTAATATTTGTTCATGTGAGCTAATCCAAATTACATTCTGGATGTATGTACACGTATTGTAATAATATTATTATTATGTTTTTGCTGAGGAAGGAAGACAAGAGAAAGGTAGGGAAGACAACAACAGGTTGGCCAGTTGTTTGTAGGAAGGGACGACTTGAATTGAGTTGATTCGGTTGCACTATACGACTACTACTATTGCTTCTGCTTATTTGCTGGTATAATAATATTAGTAGTGGAAGAACTGTTGTTATGTTAGTTAATAGGCAATGGGCTTCTAGGCTCCAAGGTATATTTCAAGGTTTTTTATGTACCACCAGCAGTACATTACATATTATTTCATTAGATTACGTAGCGTAGCGTAGCCTACACTCTCGATCTATGCAATCCAGGGAGATACTCACAGATACTCCTATACATTATACAACTATATATTTATTCTCCATGCTCCATGCATAGTCAAATAGAAAAGGAAGTTAACCATATTCATGATACAGGTATAGCATTATGCACCTACCTACTTATTTACGTATGTGTATAATGTTGTGTTATTATTAAACAGTATATTTATACCACTAACGATGCAATACTTATATTAGTATGTATAAAAATGTATTTTGTTGTGTGTAGTACATATATGTAGTAAAGATAGAGTAAACGAGTAAAGTGTATATCGTATATCTGTATCTGACGCACTGAGAATCAAGAGTTTGCACCAGTAAAGTAACTCTGCTACATGCTACAAGTGTACATAGTGTATAATACGATAAAACAGTATGAATTATATGTGTGTACAACTACGTAGTAGTTTCCAGGTTTTCCATGGAGCTATACAATTTTATATACATACATAACACAGCTACTGATGCAGTGCTATTAGGCAAGGTGGTGACGACTGCCTGTAGTAATAGGTTCTTCTAAAATTCAGCTATGGTGTTTCTAAGCAAAAGGGTTACGCTACGCGTTACTTACAATGCTATGGATAAAATGATCAAGCTTTTGAAAAAATATAGCATGGAGCTTCATACGTCCTTTCTGTATAAGCACTTTTACAGTACTTCTTACGACCATATTTTCCATTCGTTACACATCGAATTTTTATTCCATATCAAATTACATTCTTCAATCTTGATTTTTTCTCTATTCCACTTTAATTTAGAATCGAAAGGATTTAACCCACTTACTGTGTTATTGAAATTATTTTTTTCTTGTTGCTTAATGGTATACGCAGTTAGTAGTGCTGCTAAATATAGTCAACGTTTTAGTACATGCTACATACATGGATGTAATATTTTTAAAGCAAGCGAGTTACAGTTTCATAGGAATAGTTGCATGTAATGTATGTGTATGGCTTAAAGAGAGTGAAACTCAAGATCAGTCCAGTTTCCTTCCAGTTTGTTTAAATGAGCGGCTGTAAGTTATCTTCGTGAGAGATACAAAGAGTGGAACTGGAAATAGCTGTTGCCAAATCGAGATCCATGCACATTCAATATAGACACAGAGAGCTTGAAACCAAATTGCTCTCGCCGTGTCTTTAGTTTTGACTTTGACTGACTGAGTTTAAGTTGACAGCGTGCTGGATGTTTTGCTCGTTGTGTTTTTTGTTTGAACATTGCATTTGATATTATTGCCTTGCTTATATACTTAGCAGAGTAAAGGGTTATAATTTCCTAGTCGTGTTAACAAAATGTATTACTTACTTAGTAAAATGCTTGTTTACATAGAATGTTTTTTAGTAATCTTGAACTGTGCATTTTTGTGCATTAATTGTAAGTTGTACTAAGCAGTGAAGAATTGTTTTACCTTGGTTGTATATTTACATTTCTTTAGCACACGTTTGTTTCCAGTTCTTTTGCTGATTTATCGAATGCAGTAATCAAAAGCAAAAAAGAACACAGTTGCATTTAACGACTTGAGATACAAAACTACATAGTACACCTGATGAGTATATATCGTTTGAGGTTTCCTGGACTTCTCATCTGATTCGCAATCAAGTCAGTAAGTCATGGGGATGGAGCTTTAGAGCTCTTTGTATGAGTCATCCCACGTACAACGTATTGTTGTTTTCTTTCTTGTGGAGTACTGTATGACTAGAGTATAGTATGAGGTAATGCTGCTCATTCTTAGTCGTTAGCTTGTACACAGGTATTACTATTTATTATTTGATTCGAAGATAATTTTTATACAATACCTACCTGTGTAAGTGTAATTTTATCTGGTCATGTTGGTGGAACTGTGTTTTCCCATCCCCACCATTACTTACATTCGGCATTCTTATGATTATCATCATTAGTCTCCATTTGACTCATTGCTGAATTCAACAAAACTACTTATGGATTATAAACATATACTTGTTTGTATACTAATACTATAGCAGTTTCTAAAATTTCTATGTCCAGCTCCATTGCTAATATCCATGCATTTACATTTCAGCTTTTGTTCCTCTTGCCCATGTGAATATTAATGTCCATCCATTTGCTTATGCTGCTGGGGTTGTAATTTGTAATGTAATTCAATGACGCACACAAACGAAACACACACACAACACATGCATCAGAGTTTACTTACAGATTCGTGCATTCTTATTGTATCCATTTATGACTTTGTAATGTGAATTCAAGATTGTTACTTGCAATTACACGTTGTCATTATTATTACTTAGGTATACTGAATCCTAGTACATTTTCTACTATAGGTACTACTAGGAAAAAATTTGTATTTTATTACTGCTAATCGTTTTAGACGTATGTATTACTTTCCGTGTATTTCCATGCACTGATACTGTACAAGATAATAAAATGTATTTATTAGGATTTTATAATGTGTAGCACAGTCCGTTACTTTACTTGGTTGCACTTACAGTGTGTATAGTGTGATGGATCTGTTTGTCCACGAGTATACAATGTATAAAATATGTGTATAGTGTGATGGATCTGTTTGTCCACGAGTATACAATGTATAAAATATGTGTATAGCATGACTGATAATAATATTAAGCATGCTAACAGCCAACATTACAAAATGCTGTAAATTGTAAATGAAAGAAGTACCTAAGTATTGCTGCTACTAAACTGTACATACAATCACTACATGTTTATAGTTACTTACTTAGCATGGGAAAGTATATACATACACGAGAATAAGAAGTGATGGTTGATTTTGATCAAGTTGAAGCTGAAGGACCCACATCAATGTCAACGTCAAGCACAAACTCAATAGCTTCGTCTGCATTAAACATCTTTACAACTTGAGAACTGAACTTGACTTGCCTTCTGATTCTGTACACATTATTATCATCAAATAGGAAATGAAAAATAAGAAAAAGGAAATGTACAAGAACAAGGCGAAGGCTTCGCTTAAAATGCGGTGTGTGTGTGTACGTATCAAATACTAATTGTATGAGTACATCAACTAAAGCATAAACATATACTGGATATACCATGTAGATAAATTATTTTACACTCTCTATACGCACAAGGCATTACTACCTTTACATAGTACCTACTACGATTGCTACATTCAAAATGTACATACATTATTAGGATGTACTTAACTATGCATCATCACTCTAATAATTTTTTATATGCAACACGAGCTATAGTAGAATGAACATTTTACAGGTGTAGTACAATCAATTGTATTAGTCATTCCGTTGGTCTGACCATGTATTTATTTGTAAAAGGCTTTATTAGTACAGCAATATTAGAATGTAGGAAATCGCGATTAAGATTTAAGAGGTTGTTCTGCAATGTGGTGCACTAAACTGACTATTCATCTTCCACACAGAGTATATAATGGAGTATATTAATCACTCTTTACTTTTGCATAGCTTGCTGTAATATTGTGATTGTGTATGTATAAGGGATTCAAAACAAAGACCCTGAGATATTAATTACATGTAAATGTTCAGGAGTAACCGGTAATACAAATATTGTTTAATCATTACTGAATGACCCGTCGTTTAACAACTTTTACAGCTTATGTAAATGATACTTTTATATTCATTACTCTTGTAGGTATAAGTTTGCCAGTCTTCAATACATGTACAGTGCAAATATTCTCGCATAACACATAAATCTCCTTAAAAATTTCACGAATTTGTACTTGCAGTTGTTACGTAATTGCATGTACGGGTTAATAGGTTCACCTATTTAATAAAAACAAGAGTCAATAACATATTTTTGTCTGTATAATTTTTGGAGCGTTGCAAGTTGAATCTTATGATGTTTTTATCTGGAACTCAACACTCAACTATTATGCTGCTGCATACGACTAGATATAATTACATATTAGTATTTTGCAGAAGATGAAAAATGGTAATGACATTGGCAAGTTCAGACAGAACAGACATTCATGAACATTACACAATTACCTCTAGTATTTGATTATGGAGTACTGGATTCAGTATATTAGTACTGAAAATCTTAATAGAAGGAGTATAGGGTTGTATTATATTTGTATAGGAGGGTGAGAGTGAAAAGAAAGAGTGCAAAGAAGAAGAGATACATATAGAGATACTCAGTGTGAAGCTTGAATTTCTAAGCATTTTATTTGTTCTGCTCCTTGAACACATTTACAGAGTTTAATAAGAGTCGAGCCTCATTTATTTCGTAATAATTACATATCAGTGTGCGTTCTTATTAAGAGCTTGTTACTTGTCCAGCTTACATACATGTCTCTTTAGCTGACTGAGAGACTGTGTGTAGCTATGGCTGTATGGATATGGCCTCTACTTTGGAGTTGCTCTAAGTAAGAATATTACCCTTCAATTCAACTTGAATTCATTTTTAATTGCTCTGGGAATTTTCTTTGTTAGTTTAAGGTCTGCTGAAGGTGTTTAAGGAAATGTAATGCAGGCTAATGTAATTCACTGCATGTACTTAATGTATTTAATCTCCCAGTAATGTATTGTAACAGTATGCTCCCCTTAATGAATAAAAAGGCTCTTGCATTCTTCTTCTTGCCCATGCAGTATAACTATAGGGTGTGTATTATGGTGTGTATGGTAATATTATAACCTATATGCACAAAATATCTCTAATGTACATACCTAGATGCACAGCATTAATTTACCTGTTCGTATTGTTCTTCCACTTTCAACTTATTACATATGATGGTATTCTGTTCTGGATCATTGTGGTCTAGTCTGGCCTGCCCTTTTGGAGCCATAGTTTGCATTAAGCTCAGCTTATAATAATACAGTAGTGTGAAAGCGAGCGTGAGAATTAGTGATCGTATCTGATGTCTTGGCGGGGCCATTAGGTTTTGCTTTTATTCCTCGTTAATGTTTTTCTTCATCTGCGTTTTCCCTCTAACTTTAATTGTGTATAAAATACACTTCATAATGATGAATTTCTGCTTTTAAATATGATACGTATTAAAGATATTATTCACTCCATCACTTATTCGCGTCATTACTTTAGTATGGTATAAGATACCTGCGAACAGCAAATGGGATTTTAAAAGCTTAGCTAGTAGTACACTTTATCAATTTTTTGTTTGTAAATGCTCACTCAGTAAAAAAGAAGAGAACTAAAAGCGTTTTGTTCACTTTAATGTAAATGTGTGTTTATGATGTTCCAGGAATTCGCAACCCTTGCCTTCTTTCTTGTAAAACATTTTCGTTTTATTGCATTCACTAAAAAAACTATGTTAGTAGTTGTGTTGTATTTATTGTTAAAGCAGTATTTTTATTCTTGTCTTCATGGAAAAATGTCGTTTTCACTCATATTCTGAGAAGCTTCGGATATATTTCATTTAGTCTTTTTTATTTACTTCGTGTGATGCAATACGATGGGATTCAAACGATTCAATTGTACCTGACCTACATCTGATTCAGTTTTTATGACAAGTTACAGAAGAATGAAGTATGCACAAAAAACAGCAAAAAAGAGTTGAGTTGCTCTTACAGACAAATAGTATTCAATACGTTTATTACGTTGTATATTACTCATGCAACCCTTTCTGGAATGTGAGTGGCCTTAATTATCCTTTAGCATCTTGATTTTGAGTATTTATCACATAACTCATTGTCCCTTGCAATAGAGTGTACTAATAATGGCAATAAAGTCTTTTTCTGTTAACTTTTAAGTAGAATACTGCTATAAACTAGGTCAAATCTCAAATGGGGACCGACGAACGAGGAACGAAGCTGTCCTTTCGGAGAATCCGAATCGCACGTTTCACTTCATTTCGATTTATTATTTTATACTATGTCATTACGATGCAGTT
>JAQFYB010000463.1:0-53655 GCA_034694085.1 Pogonognathellus longicornis
CACTCGTGCTGTGTGGAACATGGACTAAGAAAAATGCATTTATTTCTATTGTGTTCTATACTTCTATTGTATTCATTAGAGGAAATGTTAGGTTCACAATCCAATCATGTAAAGTTGTACATGGTGCTAATTTTTCGTAGTGTTGCATCATTGCAGTTACCGATTTCTTATACGATTATATGTAATGTAATTTAAATTGGCAAATGCTCTTCCATTCTACTTCTGAATTCTTAAACTCATTCACGCTGCTCACAGTTTGGCATGGCTATGCATTGCTACGTTAGAGTAAGCTCTATTCAAATTACGTAATGCATAACAAACACATCATTATGATTATTGTAATTATGTTCTCAAATTGGTTCAACTATGTGTTCAGTTGTATAACTAATATCAATTTTGAATTACAGTAGTCCCATTCGATCGCCCGTGATTGAGAATGAGATAGTTCTTATGAATACGATGTACAAAGAAAGGTTTCCAAAGGTAAGGATACGTTCGTGTCGCTTTCAACTTCAATAGTTTTGCTATTTTTATGGCCCCTTTGATTATTATCATTAGTGGTTCGGCAACAAAATCATATGCTTTATGAGTTAGCACTGTAATTCATACTTATAATGCTTTTCCTGAAATACTGAATGCGTATAGTTATAGTGTAGATGTAAAGCATGGAAGTATGTTTTTAAAATAATGACTAATGTTGCCTGTCCCAGGGGTCTTATATGTTGACTAATGGTTGAAATTCAAAGGACAGTGTAGTTTGTTTTATTTTTACTTATTGCACGTTTGTTTGTTTAGGCCACTCAACAAATGGAGGAAAAGTTAAAGAATTTTATTGTGGAGAACGAAACTTTGGAAAGCATTGGTGGATGTGAGAAACTAAGCCCTGATTCGATTGCAATCGCTCGATTTGTTCACCACCAAGTTATAGAAATGGCACGCGATTGTTTGCTCAAATCACAAGAAAAATTAATTTCAAGTCGCTACTTTTACGAAATGTCTGAAAATTTGGAGCGCTTGTTGAGTGAAACAAAAGAGAAATCTCCAGAAGCAGCCTCTTACCTGACGGGACTAATCAAAAAATTATTATTGATGGTGTCCCGACCCGCTCGGCTGTTGGAATGCCTCGAATTTGATCCTGAAGAATTTTACCATCTTCTAGAGCAAGCAGAAGGACAGGCCAAAGTGACTCAAGGCGTTAAAACTGACATTCCACAATATATTATCAGTAAATTGGGATTAAATCGGGATCCTATTGCAGGTAATTTAACTAAAAGCCTCTCACATACTTAGCCTTTCTTAGAATAGCTCTTATTAGATAAGTAGTTCTAACTGGTTAAAACTTTTCTGATAATAGAACTCCAACACGAACTTAACACGGAAAGTAAAAATATTGCTAGTGGAAGTTCTAATAGCTCATCAGGGAAAACAGAAGTTGAATCCAAGGAAAGTTCGGACAAAAAGATAACACTACCATCGGAGCAGGACTTCGAGGTAGTTAAATTAATTTCGAACGGAGCTTACGGAGCTGTGTATTTGGTGCGACACAGAGAGTCCCGCATGAGATACGCTATGAAGAAAATCAATAAGCACAACCTCATGCTTAGAAATCAAGTTGAACAAGTTTTCGCTGAAAGGGATATTATGAGCTTTACTGATAATCCGTTCGTTGTGAGTATGTACTGTAGCTTCGAAACTAAGGTAAACACAAATATGCTACTCAATGATTTCTATGCCTTATTATTCGATTTAGTATTCCACGTACTAGGAAAATGTCAATGTCTCATTCCAATTAGCCATATCCGATAAATCTACTATTTTCTGTATCAAATGTTCAAACCTTAAGAGCACAAATTAAATTTACTCCCATTAGTGCAAAGTTGAACTCGATGGCATTGAAATATCAGTTCCAAGAGTACAACCTAGTAAATTGTCTTGCCATTTATTATTTACTCCGAGTGCTATTGCCTCTTAACTATTTATTGGAAGGAAGCATGACTCATGCTATATTGTGAATGCTATATAATATTAACTTGAGAGATATTTCTGGGATTCATGCTATTCTCTAATTGAACGAAAGCAAATAAATCAAATTACACAGAAAATCAGCAAATATGCCTGGAATTTTATATTGCATTAGCCTTGCTGTAAAGAATGAATGTAATGTAAGTACAAGTACTAAGTATTAAATCAGAATTTGTTTAACTCTGCTCAGAAACATCTTTGCTTGGTAATGGAATACGTGGAAGGTGGGGATTGTGCAACATTACTCAAAAATATGGGACCTCTTCCTTCTGACATGGCTAGGCTGTACTTTGCAGAGTCAGTGTTGGCAGTTGAGTACCTTCATAGCTATGGAATAGTTCACAGAGATCTCAAGCCTGATAAGTAAGTTTTTGTTTAACATTGGAAATTCCCGTGTATTTATGTATGCAGGAACATCCCTTTTTAATACCTAAAGTAAGGATTTGGATTTTCCTGTTTTACATATACTATAATAAGAAGCTTAAACACAACAATTCATTTCCAAAACTTTTATCATCCATTTTTCGATGTTCTCGAAACTTGTTAATGGATTTTCGTTGTAAATAATGTGGGCGAGTCAAAAAAGTTAAATAAGAAATTATGTATCAGCGTACTCAATACATTATGATACAAAACACACGCTACTGAATCTGTTGCGTTAGAATTAAATGTTGCAATAATGTTGTTAAATACAATTTTGATGCTTTGGATAGATATTTTGATGTAGACGCTTTTTATATACATTTTATGTGAATAATTGTAACAAAAATTCGAATAGTTTTCAATCATCAACTAATTACTTTGTAATTTACTTTACTGTTTCCATTTACGCAGTTTGCTGATTACTGCTCTTGGTCACATCAAATTGACGGATTTCGGCTTAAGTAAAGTTGGACTTATGTCATGTAAGTTGCGTGTTAAGATATTTTTAGCTGAATTATTACTTTTGTAATCATTCCACTTGACTAGTTTTGTGAAGCTGTACAGTGTAATGCCATTTCAGCACTCTTTGTTCTTTAACAGTGGCAACCAACTTGTACGAAGGATTTATTGATCGTGAGACACGACAGTTCTCTGACAAGCAAGTTTTTGGGACGCCAGAATATATTGCTCCGGAGGTTATTCTTCGACAGGGATACGGCAAACCTGTGGACTGGTGGTCCATGGGTATAATTTTGTACGAGTTTATCGTTGGGTGCGTACCATTCTTCGGTGAAACTCCGGAGGAACTATTTGCTCATACTGTGAACGGTAATGACAGAATTATATTTGCACATAAGAATGCAATTAAGGTAATTGTTAATAATAGGAAAGGATGATTGATTCTGTTTTATTGCTGTCTAGATGATATTGAGTGGCCGCCTGAGGAGGACTGGCCTGTGACATTAGAGACGAAAGATATAATTTCAGCGTTATTGCAGCAAAATCCTCGTGATAGATTGGGAACCGCCGGTGCTCAGGAGGTGAAGGATCATCCATATTTCAGTGGGGTGGACTGGAACTCTTTATTAAGGCAGAAAGTTGAATTCGTGCCAGCTCTGGAGAATGATGAAGACACATCGTATTTTGACAGTAAGTTATTATACCTTCTACTTCCACCAAGTTCCTAATACAAGGATTAAATGATCATTAGTATTTGTTCATAATGCATTGTTCTATTACAGCTCGCGTTGATCGATATCAGCACGACTTGGATGTTGAAACGGATGATACGGACGAGTCCCAACCTTTGTTTGGTTTTTCCTCATGTTCTCATAGGTACCGAAAAACACAAACGAGATCAAAGTTAGGAGACAGCTCTGGAGATGCAGTTGACTCAAGTGGTACTGGAAGTGATGGATCTGTGCACAACTCTAAAGATAAACCAGATTGTTCTACTTCTTCAAACGCCACGCCAAGCTTGAGTGCAGAACTCCCTGCGGACAAGTCTTCGACGAATTCTCTTCTTGTGTCAAATCAAAATGTGGAGAAGGAGAAATTGAAATCAAATGAGGGGAAATTGGTGACACAACTCAGCACTCCGGACTCCAGTCAAACAGAAAGTGAGGAAGTGTCGCCGCAACTTCATCGTCGCAGGAAAATTCATCGTGATTGCCTACCAAGGTTTTCTATTTCAGCCACTACTGAAAGTCAATATGCCCTAATGAAGCAGGAATGTGCGAAGGATTCAATTATGGACCAAAACCTCAAAAGTTCTCTTTTTCCTCGCTTTCAGTCGACACCAAACACTTCATTTCAAAAAGAAGCTGATATATCGCGAAATTTCGTCAAAAGTGCATCTGCCTTTGGTCTTTCACTTCAAATTCCAGGTGAAGATTCATTATCTTTCGTGGTTGCAGCTGCAAACTGCCAATCCATTCAATCTCCTGGTGGCTCAAGTACGGCCAGCTCCAGGGACACTTCACCCTGCAGAGAACTTGCTCCAATCATCAATAGTCTAAAGCCACCCATCATTATTCGCAAAGGTCCTAGAGGCCTTGGCTTTACACTTAGAGCCATTCGCGTGTACTTTGGAGATTCGAATGTTTACACAGTTCAGCATCTAGTAAAGGAAGTGACAGAAAGTAGTCCGGCTTTCGAAGCTGGTCTTAGAGCCGGTGATCTCATAACTCAGGTAACTATTCCATAAACCTAATAGCTTATTGATTAACAAATTAATGATCTGCCACTGTGTCAGTCAGTGCGAATAAATTAAAATTTGGATGCGTCATAAATTGAAATTATTATTCGCAGGTCAATGGAGAGCCCACTCAAGGTTTGCTGCACACTCAGGTTCTCCATCTTTTAATGGGAGGTGGAGATCAGTTAACTTTAAGAGCCACGCCTTTGGAAAATACATCGATTAGGTCAGGCGGCAGAAGGCGTGAACCTGGACAATCAAAAATGGCCCGATCGCCTCTGCTTAAAACTCGCAAAAGTAAACGTGAAAGTGTTGAGAAGAGAAGGAAATCTTTATTTCTGAAAACGTTAAGTGGGAAAAGAGCATCAGCTGAAATGCAGCAACTGAGATTATCTTTAGGTGGAACTTCAATGACTCCGAGTCGTAGTTTTCAATCACTGACTCGTTCAGTGGAAAATGTCCAGCAGCCAAGTTTGCCAGGCTCACCAACGAAAACTCGTGCATCCCAATCTCCACCACTACCAAGAATATTTTCCCTTTCGGATTCTCCTCATTCGACGACGAACTCGACGCCCTCTTCTTCGCCCGGATCTTCTTTGCCAGACAGTCCAGCTACTCTTGGGCCAGTTGGATTGCTGGGTCCTCATTTTCAGCGTCCGTCCAGTCTTCACGGTCTGAAACACAAACTGCACCATCACCACACTACGAACAAAAATATTCACTCTCCTAACCGTCGTAAATCCGTTGGTCACATTCCGTTGAGCCCTTTGGCTCGAACTCCTTCTCCTTCGCCAATCTCTTCTTCTCCAACTCGATCTCCGAGTCCATTGGCTGTGGCTACAGCCTCGCACTCGCATACTCAATCCTCTACCATTTTAAGTTCGTCCACACTCTCACCGGCGTCCGTTGCCACAAAGAAACCATTCTCTCGCACCAAGAACGCGGAGCCTGGTTCACCCCTGCTTCGCAGGGCTCTTTCCCCGGATCGTCACCATCCTCGGACGACAGAAGTGAAAGCAATATCTCCGCTATGCAATCCAGCACCTAAAGTGACAATCTCCTCTCCACCTAAAGTCACGATCACGTCTCAAACGATACATCCGGTTGTATCTGTCAAGACTTCGGCCTGCACTACAACGACTACCTCCACCAACCCACCAGATGTGGTTCTGAGAAGAAGTCGTCGTGACGGTTGTCAGTTTGAACATCCGGTGGTAGATGCTGCAAGAGCTCAATCCAATAACGCTCCTGGCTCATCCTCGGCTGAAAACTCCAGCAGTCTTTCATCAATGGTTTTGCCTAGAATAGCGGAGGAACGAGATTCGCCCAAGGACGATCCCAGTTCTGATGCTGTGGGAGATGCAATACACAAACCGTCCTTGGACAAAGAAAATTCGGCCCTAAAATTGACGGAATCAGTCAAGAGTTCAGTTGTCGCTCATGAGAGTGAAGATGCAATTAGTCAGTGTGCTTGTCGACAAAAATCCTGCATTTGCAAGCTCGGAGCACAAAGTAGTAAAAATAAGCCAAAAGTAGTTGGGAAATCTCTCGTGGCTTCTTCTCCTACCACGTCATTGTCGTCTGGAACCAAATCCGACGAGAAAAGCAAAACTGTAGGAAATATTAGCAAATCATCTTTAAGTAGCGACAATTGTAGCATGAAGCCAATTGTGAGAGTTTCGCCAACTCCGCCAGTGCCATTGAAGCTGTCTCTTGTTAGTAAAGAAAAGGAAGCCACCAACTCTTCTGGATCAAAGTCAAAATCTGATTCTGGGGCTTCTTCAACGGCCACTAAAAGGACATTGTAGAACACCCTTCTATTTACTCGTCGTACATTCGTCATTAAAATTATAAAACATGGTTTAGGATTCCATACTAAAGGTCAGTTTGGAAATAGGTAGTAACTAAATTAAGTAGATATTATCATACCTTACGTCGCAATACGTTAGATAATAATAATAGTAATAGATTTACGTACAGCTTGTCGAAATTTTCGCATCTACGTATAGGTAGTTAAAATTGATATATGCCCTCCATAATTATTATATTGGTTGATTATGTCGGTATGGTTTATTTCAGTTAGCTAAAACATACGCTGCATACTAAATTGTAATTAAAACTCACAATGTCGTTAAATGAACAATCAATAATTATTTGTAGCCCACAACGCACGATTTCTCCTGAGATGTATTCAGCTAGTAATGGTTGTATTAAATAAATGTCTATAAAATAAGTAAAGAACCGTAGCCCAACAGGTAAAGGAAAATCCTTTCACCTGTGAGGAAATGTATGGAAATCTAAAGTATAGCGTATACTTAATTACAGCGATTTACTTCAATTACTTCAACAAGCAGAGAACAAGAACAACACCTGCGTGTAGTGCCAGCCAGAGTAATGATTATTCGATTCGATGTTCAGATGTTTCGCCTCAGCGTCAAAAACGTGTATCGTTTGAAACCTAAGTTGTAATAACCTACACTACATATAGTAGTGCCTTTCAACAAGCTTCGGAGATAACACAAGCTTAAGATTGGCTAAATATTTCGAAATTGTGCAACCAAATGCTACAATTTGGCTTGATGCTAAATGAAATTTTCTGTAACGTGTGAAATCTTGTGGTTTCTTACATTTAATGAGTTAGGTTATAAAGAAAACCTTTCTGTAACGTTTAGAAATTTATGGTTTCTTACATTTAATGAGTTAAGCTATAGATACGTCACGGTTATATTTTCATTCAACAAGTACCTATAAAACTAATTACTACAAACTTACATTTTTTAAATATCGCTCAACAAGTTTTTTCACTAAATGATGCATTTTCAGTATTGGGGACTGTAAACAGAAATCATGTTTCTCTTTTCGTTACAAGTCCATTTATTTTGTACTGTAAAATTTGTTATATATATTCAACTCGTGTCTAGTTGTAATTGCATGCTATTATTCATTATTATTATTATCATGAACGGCAATCGCAGCCATATTATTTAAGTGTGATTTCTTCATGGATTAAGTATATTTTTCGTAGCAATTTATTTGGGTATCACGCAAATTCAATACCTATGCAAATAATTTCTGAATCGGAATTTTTGGGGAAGTGAGAAACAGCATGTTCTCTACTTGCACTGTAATTAATTTTTGGGTAGTGCTTCCCAAAACAAAATCGTAAATACGCAGGTAAAATTATTTTGACAGGATAAGTCAGTTTTATGGGTCAATGGGTGTTATCTTATATACATGGTCAATTATTATTCACATTTTAACAATTAATATACCACCACTCATTTATTGAGCAGTTATATGAAACTCGTTTAGTAGGGCACATTATTACTTGTATACTAAAATAATAATATTGCGTACCTACCAGCCCTAAACTTAGTTTAATAAATGTTGTAGTGCAGTTTTGGTAAAAGTAACATTAATAATTGTACTTTTCACATGGATAGCTTATTGGTTGAAATTATGTGTAGTATTATACATACAATTAGTTACAATATCTATCTGTAGGTGCTATTTGGATAATTAATAATTAATGTCACTATTCAATGTTAAAAATTTTGGAATATTGTTTGTAATAGTTTGTGAGAAACTCTTGACATGTTGTATATAGATGCTTTATATTATTATTTTCTGATTAGTGTACTGAACAATACTAGCATCACATGTAATATTTTGTGGTATTAGTGTTATTAGTATCATATGATACATCTCTGACATTCCGCTGTATTATTATTGGGAGAAGATTAATTTGACCCATCTACATGATATATATGACTGACAGGGTTTTATTTTGTAATCAATTTTGACTTACAATCAGTCACGAGGAATTGGAATTGGAAGCCTGCCTGCCCACAACCATGTGTGCTTTACTTTTCGAGACTGTGGTAGAAGTGTGGATTTCAAAATGAGACTTATTCTGTCCCATCAGATACTTTTTGTCAGTAGTAATAATATAATTAACCTTGTAGAAGTCATTATTATTACAGTGGTTTAGGTTGTATTATTATTATATTTACAATGAATATATTATTTTCAGTCAACAAGACCCTTACCATTTTCTCCAGCATTAGACCACCCCTTTTCGGGTCTAAAGTCGTCATCCACAAGAGATCGTGGTATATGGGTCTAAGTTATGTGTACAGATAAACTGAATTTGCTAGCAAAGGAAATTAGTTCTTATCCGAAATGTAGAGTTTATACGTATTGGTTTATTCTGTAGTTTGCTTGCACTTGTCACATACCGTTTTCCCTGGTTGAAAGTGCTTAAAACATGTTGATGAGTTTGCCCTTTTGAGTGATAATACAAGTGTTTTGTAAATTGAAAGTAGGAGGTGAAGCTGTAATTATCTGTATTTCTTTGTTTTTTCGGGTAACTGAAATTGTGTTATAAATTACAAAAATAGTTTCTTATAAAAATAGTATTGGCTTTGTGTATTGTATAATATGTAAGACATTAGAGAGCATTATTCGTATGCAAGCAGTTTGCAATAATTTCATGGTAGGGAAAATGGTCAAGTTTTTTAAAGGTGATGTGGAAAGCAATAATAATATAGATAATGGAGTAATTCACAGAATCGGTCTAATTACGGTTAAAGCATCCCTTGAAATTCTTGTTGCCTTTGGCCGAATGAATATTCAATACCTAGTACTTTATTACCTTCGTTTGTGTTACATTACCTAATGCTTACATTAATAGTGTGTAGGTGTATTTTATGTACTATGTAATGATATTATAATATTATGTTGGTATGGGTAATGAGCCATGGGGTAGGTTAGTTGCTCTTCTACTTGTAATGAGGTAATTTATAATAAGTTTTCAGGAAACGAGGTTATTCAAATAGGGTTGAATTATGTTAAGCAAGAAACATTTTGTAAGAAGTATTTTGTAGGAAGTTGGAGAAAATTTATGTGTATTTTTTCTAAGAAATATTATTATACCAGAGTTACATTAGTAGCAATCTGTTGTCAAAATAATGTACCTAATAAGTTTAGGTGTTATTATTATTTTGAAGTACTGATAGAAAGTTATTGCTGACAACTTAATACAGTTGCTTAAAAACCATTTACGTTATCAGACAAAACTATTTCATAGATATTATGTATGTCTATTCTTACACTTACTTATTACAAGAAATTATTTGTATTACACTATTTATTTATTGGTAAAATATAAACTAAGTAATATTTTAAAATCATAGGATGCTATCAGCTTCTTTATATTTTCTGTTAGCAAACTTGATGTAATTTTTCTAAAGATTATATTATACCTGTAAACTGTACCTCTTCTGTGTGAATTCCAAATAGTTTGAAAAGAGTGTCCAACTGTTTGTTAAGTAGAATGACCAGTGTGGAATGTATGTATGGACACTTATTGTCCGTATTATATTAATTTTGTATTTTTGAGGAAAGCTGTATAGTTTGATTTGTTAATGTAATGGTCCAAAGGCAAACATCTGAAAGGTTATTACAAAATTGTAAACTGGTAACAATCAGCTCTATTTACGTGTTTATAGATATAGATCTACACACATACACATTGCATCGATTTAATTGTTTGATTAAGGAAAAACCTGATGTAGTAGTATATAGTATTGCACCTTTGTAATATTACTATACTTTACGCAATTCTTACTCGCATTAGTATTGCTCTGGGTAATTATTTTGTAAATTCTACTGCTATGTATATATAGTATGTATGTAATACGCAGACGATGTTAATTTGTGGGCAAAAGGGCAAATTTTGCATTTCGTATATAGCCAACCGAATAAAAGTATAAAAATATTGTAGTGATGATCATGAACAACTGTATACCAGCATCCGACTCCTATCTAAAAATATAAGTAAATGTATCTATCTATACATAGTTTAAAAATTACGCAGATAATATTATATAAACTCATAATGTGTTGGGTTGATAAATCTTCATTTCATTGTGTCAGAAAGGTATATAGTAGGAACTCAAATTATATAGAATTTGAAGAGCGGCTACATTTCGTTGCAAGCGCAACGTATTTATTCTCTTGATTATTAATTACAGCCTATTCATTTGTTGCTCATGCTAAAAAAAATTGGCTCAGTAGGTATGTACCTATTCAGAACTAATAATATACGAAAAATTGTTTGCATGTATCAAAAATCTGATATTCAAAAAAGTAAAAACAAGTATTTAATCTTTATAATAGAATTTCTCCAAGTTTTGTTTATTTATACCATGTATTCCATCTGTCATGAAAATTTAGGCTCGGCTTTTCTCATGATGAACTCACAAATAGCAAAACCTTACCATCAATATATTTCATACGGCACAGCATGGAGAAAAACATAATTATTACAACTATGAGATTTTATCATATCATTTCACGTAATTACAACCTAATTCAATCATATAAAAATCAATTTCCAGCTTGTAAATGCATTTGCTAACTTTTTCATTTGAATTGTATTATACCTACATGGAATACATGCGTCCCAAATGAATAATTTCATACATTGCTTTTCATTCACACATAATAATATAATAATTTCATTCTTTCATACAAAGCTGCAGAGATTTCGGTGCTGAGACTATGAGACAAATCTCTGAAGAACATGAAAACGCGGAAGGAATGTGTAAAAATCTGTGAGATGCGTAAAATGCTTTCGTTTTATTGTAGACAAAGTGAGTGAATATTGCGAGAGGGCAGCAGAGTTGGGAAATTCATCTCTGGAGATTGTGGAGATGAGAAGGGTATTGTACAAGAAGACTATCAACTATTAAAGAGATGATTTCCGGCTGAATAAGCAAAGCGGTTGCACTATACAATACACCGATATGCAATATATCTGTGGTTGATACACGTTATACACAGAATAGAACGTGTGTGTTATGCAATGCAGTCGAAACAAAAATACCTAGCTCTTATAGAACCATCTTCAATTGAGAATGGAACACCTGATAAAAGTGTAGGGACGACGACACCCACTTCTCCGTCCACAATTTATTCGTCATTCGCTCAAGTGAACTTGTTTGCATACACCCATGCCAGTAGTTGTTTGTAAATTATTACTCACCTATCCACATTTATTTGTTTTGTTTACATCACATTACACACAATTATTTCTTCTTTAACATTAATGTAAAAGCGGTTTGACTGAAGTGTAGTTTGTAGTATTATCATACGGAGTGTGGACTGTGGAGTGTGGGACATGTAGTTGCCAAATATTTATATTATATAGGTACCCTCTTTAGTATACAATTTATATTATGAGAATCTCTGCATTTATTAACTGTCTGTCGGCATTCTGCAAATAATCATTTTATAGCCGACTCACTGAGGAGATCTGCAAACAACAACAATATTATTATCTCATCGGTTATCTCCCTCCTATTAAAATACTCTGTGTACACACCTCATTTATTTGTTTGCTTTCTCTAACTTCTAATTCAATATTAGTAATTTTTTTGATAGTGCTGAATGTGACACAAACTTGAAGCAGGTAAATAAATACAATGTTTTCTTTACACGGAATGTCATCAATCATCACGCAATCAAATGTAATGCCCTTTGTGAAAGTTAACCTTGATTAAATTAAGTGGAAATATCATCTGAAAACTATTAACACTTTTTCTAATTTGATTGCTTTCAGGTTCTTGAGACTTTTGATTGAGTCATCCCGTGTGAATCCGGCCAAAGAAACAAAATGATTAATTTCGAATCATATACACCACTATCCTCTTTCTATATGCAAAAGAAACCTACAACTGGATAATAATTATTTCCAAAGATTTTGTTGATCTTTAGTATTTTATTCCGAACTGCCAAATGGATTTAATAAATTGGTGGATTGTAGTTGTTGTAGTCCAGTCCATTTGTATTATTAAGGCGGAAGAAGCCGATGAAAGAACACTAATTACTAGTGGTGGTATGTAGTTTTATTAACTTACGGTCACGATTGTTAAAACCAATAATGACAACATAATTACATTATTTTATAAATCATTCAAAAATACAGATATTTATAATATTTCTATTTGACGATTTAGGGGGTGGCAGTTTTATCACTGTGCTTCCAACAAATGTTACAGCGGTAGAAGGATCCAGGGTTGCATTAAATTGTTCAGCTCATGACAATGATGGTCCTGTCAAAATTGTCTGGTTTCAAAAACCCAACAAGGAAGTAATTCCAGACGAGGAAGACAAACACATAGAAATTCTACCTGATGGTCCTTTAGTGTTTCTCTCAGTCCAAAAGAAGGAAGAAGGCTTTTACCAATGTTCAGTTAAAAGTAACGATCCCAAAATTCCTAAAACCACAAACTCGCATTGGGCTTACTTGCGTGTACACGGTAATTTTCATTTCTGATTTACCAACCACCTTTAATATAATTCACAAGATAGTACTTTTACATATTCATTAAAGGTTAAAGCTTGACAATTTTCAAAATAATTATGCTTCGGATATAGTTCCGGTGGATATTTACAAATACACAGCAAACAGTTCTGTCCCTTGGGGAAGTCGATTTGATGCTGATTGTTCTGCTGAAGGTGACCCTCTCCCATCAGTCCGTTGGTTACTGGATGGAAAAGATGTTAGTTTTCAGTATTTATTACAGCTGTCTGAGTATAATAATTTGTAGAGTTTAGCTGTAGAGTCGGTATATTTATTAACTTGTCTTTTTTAGGTTGGAAGCGAAGCTGATGTCATCGTTCAGTCAATGGTGCAGGTATGGATATAATATAATGTTATGTATATATTGTGTCCCATTCATTTAAAGTTATGACTTAAATTAGTACCTACTTTACATTGATATTTTATGACGTTAATGTTATGTAGATGGAAGACAAGAGTGGATTTGTCCCACGAGCTGTTTCGTCTCTAAGAATAACAAATGCAACTGCTTCTACCAGAATTAGTTGTGAAGCAACCAGCGAAATGGTTTCAGGGCCGTCTGTTAAAACGCGAGAATTTAGACTTCAAGTGACAAACATTCCCCAGCCAACTGGTAATTGATTCAAGTGGAGTTGATTAGTTTAAAATCCGATAAATTGTGCTGTTAATTCTATTAAACTTTTTTTTAATTCTATAGGAGCGAATAGTGACGACGAACTTAAGTTTAGAGAACCTCCAACTGGACAATGTGCTTACTATAATGGAAAAATATGTAGCAATCACATTCATCGACAATTTTGGATTAATAATACTCATGGTAATGCGGGTGGCGAGATTAATGAACAAATCACTGTCGGGCTGTGGAACGAAATCATTGCCGGATTAAAGGAACCTTGTCGCAGTGCTGCTGAGGTACACCGACATGCGAGAATACATTTAGTTGTATTTTAAAGTTACACAAAGACGATCCCACGTATCATTAATAGCAAACCTCAATAATATATTAATGTTTCAGAGGCTATTATGTACATACGCATTCCCGAGATGCTTATTAAAAGGGGGTTGGAATCCAGTTGGGTTGCCCATATGCTATGAAGATTGTATTGCTGTCAAATTGGAATTTTGCTACAATGAATGGGCTCTAATTGAAGACAATAATCATCGGGGAATAAACTTTAAAGCGAGAGGACATTTTCGACTTCCAGATTGCGATGCATTGCCTAGAATAAATGATACATCAAATCCATGTTCGCAAGCAAAATTAACTGAAATGCCGCCGGATGAAATCACTTGTGAGTTATTCTTAACTCTTCTATTTATTCCATAAATGGTAACATTAGAATATTGCTTAGATTTCGTGAATATTGCTGTCAATAATTTTTATTTAAAGGTGTATACGTGTAAAAACCATTTCCTTAAACATTACAATGTCATATATTTGGCTAACACATTTTGTAGTACATTGTCATATTTTGTATACACATTTTATTATTGTTTTGTTAGTTAATTAATATATATCTAATTACGAACAGTCTACTCAAATAAGATTTGTCGAGTTAATGACCAATAATTATTAATCCTGTCATTAATGGTTATCTGTACGCAATTGTGTTCTTTCAGATGACTGCGTGAGAGGAAGGGGCAGATTTTATCAAGGAACAGTCAATAAAACGAAGGACGGATTGACATGCCAGCGTTGGGACAGTAAGGAGCCGCACTCTCATGATCGACCTCCTCCGGTTTTTCCAGAAATACAAAATGGAGAAAATTATTGCCGAAATGCAGGAGCTGGTGAGCCTCGCCCTTGGTGTTATACGACAGACGTTGGAATACGGTGGCAACATTGTGATATTCCTTCATGTGGTATGTTCACGACTTACAATGTTTGAAAATGCAGTACCTACATGTTGTATTGTTTAATACTGTTTGATATGCAGACAATGACACTGTGGAGGTTATTCCTTTCAACGAAGTGACTCCAATTGACGAACAAGACGATCCATGGAGTCTTGAAAATATCATCAAGAATAAGACAAAAGAGTTTATATATTTATGCACCATTACTGTCGTCGTTTTATTGTCCTTCATGGTTATGTGCGGAGTTTGTGTGGCGTCAACAAAGAAGGAAACCCGTAGGCCGGCCGGATATGATAGAGCTGCCACTCAAGTCAGTTGCTATATAAATAAATACATTAAAAATTAAATGCTATCAGATTTTATATAAAAGTGTATTTATGATTCAAATTTGCTGAACAACAGGAAGTTGATATAGATCTTGATAAACTGGGCGATAACGCTGCTTATCATCGACATGGAGCTAGTTTGAATCCAAAGCTGGAGAAGCTTGAGTATCCTCGAAATGACATCATCTACATCCGTGACTTAGGTCAAGGAGCATTTGGTCGAGTGTTTCAGGTTAATACGTTGAAAACTTTTTTCTATTGAATGATGAATCTTAGTGAATAATCTCAATGACTTGTATCTCAACATCATTGTGTGCATTTTAATTATGCAGGCAAAAGTGCCAGGGCTGTTGAAAGGAGAAGAATTCACAATGGTCGCCGTGAAAATGTTGAAAGAAGAGGCAGCTGAAGACTTACTTGCTGATTTTGAGAGAGAAGCATGTTTGTTAGCCGAATTTGATCATCCGAATATTGTAAAATTATTGGGTGTTTGTGCAGTTGGAAAACCTATGTGTCTATTGCTCGAGTACATGGGGCTCAGCGATCTCAATGAATTTCTCCGTTCTTGCTCTCCATCTCAATACAAAATGAATACAATATCCTCACACGGAGATTTATGCAGAGAAATACGTTTGTCTCCTATCAATATGCTTACAATAGCTCATCAAGTGGCAGCTGGAATGGTGTATCTCTCAGATAGAAAGTTTGTTCATCGCGACTTGGCAACGAGAAATTGTCTCATTGATGAAACAATGATCGTTAAAATTGCTGACTTTGGATTATCTCAAAGAATCTATCTACAGGTAACATTTTACCGTATTATTTATGACTCCAAAGAGTTGTTTAGGATTTCAAAAACAATTTATTAACAAAAATTATAATTTGTAAACAATTTCAGGACTATTACAAGGGGCAAGAAGACGACGCAATTCCTATTCGTTGGATGCCATTGGAAAGTATTTTATTTAACAAGTATACAATTGAATCGGACGTGTGGGCTTTCGGCATATGTTTGTGGGAGATCTTCTCATTTGCTCTGCAGCCTTACTACGGTATGACACATGAAGAGGTCGTGAAGTATATAAAGGACGGAAACATATTGCAACCTCCTGACAATTGCCCAGCTAGGGTGTATGACTTGATGCGAATGTGTTTTCAGACGAAACCGACCGCTCGACCATCCTTCCGAACAATCTATCAAATTATTGAAGACATTCTAATCGAAGCGGAACGAGTTCAAGCAATGCCTTCTAGCAAATCCTCGTCTCAGCAGTTGTAAATCTGCTTTGACTATTCACTACCGCGTTGTTAACTACTTTACACGAAAAGAAATAGGTTTAAAAAATAATCAAATGTAACAACGCTAGGCTTTCAGTTGACCTTTCGCGTATTAGCAATGATCCACAGAATCTACACTAATAAGAGATCTAAGACAACATTGCAGGATTTTTGTCTCATTTGGAAACTTTTTGGAGTTGTAAGTTTAATTTGAGTTGTCGTAGAAGTTAATTAGAAATTATTAGCATTAAGTAATATTGTAGCTGTAGTAATTCGAATAGTTGAGGCAGTAGATATTATTACACAAGTAGCTATGAAATATTTTATCTCTATGTATGCTGCCAAACAGCAACTAGTCGAAATTTAAAAAGTCTCATCTTATAAGACTGAACTTTCCTTGTAAATAATGAAAGACTTGTAAATGTGCGGTTATGAAATATGTGTCATAGTGCTTTCACAGAAAGGCTCAAGGCTTTACTTTTGCTACAAATCAATTTAAAACGCTGCTACAGACAAAAGATGATAATATACAATACCAGCATCAAAATAAGTGTAAGATGCATTGAACTATGCAATACAAGAAGTGAAAAAACAACATTTTTAAAAATGAGCCAATTACGTCAAAGAAATTTTATGTACAATTCAATTAATGTTTAGGTATTACTGAGAATATGGTTGTAAAAAACTAAAATTGTGAGTTGGCACAATAACCAGAATCTATGCAAGTGGAAAATGTATGTCCATAATAATATTTCGCGAAATGATGAAATTGATATTCTAATTGTAAATATATTCTTTATACTTCTTTGTATTTTGACATACTGCCGTTTTCTACGAAGAAGATTGCTGATGAATCATATTAATAAGGAAATAAGTAAATATATTGAATTGTTAGTAGTTTCATGGATATTCATACTCGTGACAGAAATAATTCAAAGCAAAAAGATCTCATTATTTGTACATTACAAATAGTATTGAAGTTACACATATGAGGCCAGTGCCAGACTTTATATTATAATATTATAGTGTTTTTTGCATAATACTATGATTACCACAGTACTACTATAAGCTAACGCAGACACTTTAATAATTGTCTCCTTATTCGTTCTAGTAATCATTTACCAATAAACAGCTATGCAGGTTCAGAAAATAACAATAATTAATGTAAATACATTGGCCAATAATAATACTGTTTTTATTTATTTATGTTTGTTAGCTAATTTCTTATATCTATGCATTTATAACCAATACTATTTACAAAATCACGAAAATATTCATAATACATACATAATAGTATAATCAATTAAATGAATTGTCAATTGCAAATATTTATAACATCACATTATTTTACTCATATTGTACATAGTTTTCTAAGAAACATAGAATCTATCGACTTTTTGTCCTCAAAAATAATTCAATGTTTATATAATGAATTAATGTTTGGCTTTTGGGATTAAGGAATAAAAAGATTCTTTGAATAAAACTCTAGAACATCATTCACACGAAAAATTCGTTCATTCATATTTTTCTTGAATGTAATTGGTGCAGTGGTATTGCGTACAAGGGAAGAATCAAACAATTTAAAATTGATGCAGAGATAGCTACGTGTTATTACACTCAGGAGGAGTATTCATGATTTTGTTGTGTATTTATTGGAGGACTGCTCCTACATTCGAAAAGCGTCTTCTAGAGAATTGTGTTGAGAGAATGCAATGAGGTACAACTGGAAAGATTTAAGAAGACTTGTGTCAGTCACCTTCCATTCGTTTTAGTTCTCATGCCGGGGATGAGAAAATTCGATGAGAACTAAGCACAAGAGTGGTTATGTAAAATCTTTCCTGTAAAAGCCAGTCGCTTATTCTTGCTATTGCTAAGTATATAACACCATTTATTATGTTTATAATACTACTATAGAGCCATGTAGAATGTGCATGGAGAGTGAGTGGCTGTTCTTGTGCGGGTTCATAGTTATTTCATACATTGGTAGACGCTGAAGACACTGCACTGTGAATGAGTTTCAGTTGGAGTCGAACGAGTAGTTTTTAGTGGCCAGAGTATTGCAGGGCAGGGGAATGACAAAACACACACAAGAAAAGAAACAACCATCAGTCTTTTCCATTCCTATCTGTTCTTCTGAAGCAAAGCAGTGATAATTCTCTCTGCTTTTTGGAATAGCGAAAACAAAAAATGCATGGAAAAGGAAAAAAGGATGTCTTCTATCATGCATAAAAATCCTCTGCCAAGTTCAAAGCAACTCGCAACACTCGCAACACTCGCAAGTCGCAACACACCAACCAAAACTACTAAACCAAATCATTTACTATTCTTCCTCTTTTTACACATCCATTCCATAAATATACAAAACTTTACACTCAATTAACATAAAAAACAACTGCCAGCAATATTTTATGTCTGCATTATTGCAGCCACATAATACTTATTCTCCTCTTTACACAAGAATCAATGCTGTAATAATATACCTTCTTTATTTAATACTTCATTTATTCATTTTTAACAAATATTCATTTGAACCCCATCAAATATGCTACTCCTAGCTTTTATATGCTTTTCGGCCTTTCCTCCAGCAACATCCATTTAATTTAAACACGTACAGAAATGCTGTGCACGGAGATTAATTAATTACGATTAATACTTGCATGAAAAAACTACACTTCTAGTCTGAATAGATTGACGAAGATCTCTAATTTTTATGAACTGCTTCCAAACCTTTGGGATGTAATATCATTGATTTTTTTTTAATTTTGCGTTTGCATTGAAAATTGTTTAGTTAATAAATAGTTTGCCAGCAATTTTAGCTATTATACATCAAATACATCAAATTTTCATAGTAGTTTATAAAAATATTATAACATAGACTACCTATTATATCCATTAATGTGTATGAAATGAAGGTGGTACAATCCTATGATGGTAGCTTGATATTGTCATAATATATTATCATTCTTACTTAAATACCATCGACATTTATTAGTTGGAAAACCGTAATTGAGTGTTTCCGAACTCATTGTTGTTTATACATGGTTTAGTATAAAATACTACTTTAGTTTGAAAATGAAATTTGCACAAGTTAATTTCTGTTTTAAAAACAAGGGCTTTTATTGTTAAACACATTTAACGATGTACATTAAAGATTTCTTCACCCATCTCCGGCAATTATGATTTTCATGACTAATTTTACAAATGTATTCGTACATACATACGTATTGTACAACGATGCCATTCCTATGTCAAGGGACAATTTAAATTTCAAATAAAGCTTAGCTTAGGAAAAAAAGATTAGGGATAATAAAAATGAGCGTACATGCTTAGAGCAATGTAAGTACAAGTGGAATAAGCACAATATTAAGTATTCTGCGTTTCTAGCACTCAATCTCGTTTCCACACTCTGAGTTTCAATTGGATTACAAGAACTTTTCATTAGATTACAATCACACTGTGTATGAAGATTAAGATATATATTATATTGTTGGGGAATGAGCCTCTGGAACTCTAATCTCATTATACGAAGAAAACGAATGTATACTATAAAGTAGTAAGTAGGTACTGTATGCATTAGTACGTGCTACCTACTCACTCGTCAGTACAGCACTTAGCTTACATTCATAGTTCATAGCCAATGTGTTGGTTAGGTACCTTTAGCTTCTTGTTCTAGTATAGCTGTTATATAACAGGCCATCATCGTTTCTTGTACTTTGGCTTTAGCTCGTTTTAGATTATAAGTGTCGAGAATTTGAAGGATTAGTGAGTTGATGTTAGATTTGAGTTTGAATTCAAGTTTTGCTGAGCAAAGTTATTTGTTGATTATTTTGTAATCTAATCTGATGAGAAGGTTGTTGGAAAGACTCGGGCTGAAGAGGAAGAGAGGCTGAAGCACCTGTGTGGAGTGCAGTATGAGTTACAGAGCTTATTAGTGTTGGGTGACTACTTGTATTAGTACAGACAGTAGCTATCTGTCTCTGTGAGTCTTTGTGCTCCATAAAGAAGGAGTAAAAACACAGAGTGAATTTAAATTCTTGCTATGAGGAAGATAAAGACGAGGATTGAGCATAAAACACACACGAATGATTGCAATTGCCATAGAGCAGTTGTAAAATAAAGGCAAAGCCAAGACATGACAGTGAAACGTCTTCTTATGTATCTCCTTACATAAGTAATATGCGCATGACGTAATAATGCAATATTGTACAACATAACGTAGCGTATGGAAACGTAAACGTAACTGGTTGGGATTTTATGTGTAAATCGTAAGCTAACGTTTCGTACATTACATGTAAAGACTCAGAGAGTGAGAGAGAGTGTTTGGATTGTTTGTGGAGTATAAAAATGCTGAGGAACACTTTTACTCTTGTTCATCCTCCTCATCCCAGTCAAACACACATCGACATTTTATCCCAGTCTCTCACAGAGTCTCACATTCAGTCTCAGTCCCAGCACCGTTTTTTCTCCACCTACCACCGAGTCTCTTCTCTTGCCTTGGAATTTTCCCTTTATTCTTCATCATTTCATGCTCATGCACCTTGACTTGAAATATTTTTTATCTCTCTTCGCATCTCTTACTCACCACCTCTCCTCTCATCAGCAGATACATATTCTTATGTATACTCAAATATATTTCATACCATGTCCATGTCCCCTGTAAGTATCTTATTGCATAGCTCTGTGCAACTAAAGTAGCCAAAGAATTGCATGCACGTACTTCAACTACAAACACAATCACTCTCCAAGGAACGCACCACCACACTTACGAACCAACACACTACCTTTATCAAACTCACTACTCTAACAATCGTCATAGACAGATTCCTCCATTTCCAGACCCGTCAACAAACACCTATTTAAGTCAACACATTTTTCTCCAGTCTTTTCCTCTTTTAAAGTCGTATACAAAATGTTGAAATGCCCATTTAGCGTAATTTCTATTGTTGCTGTACAAAATCACAATATTAATAAGGCATCCTAGATCCCACTGTACGGTGCTAATTTTTATTTCTTTAAGCCTTTCTCACTATGTACCTCCTTCTAATTTTTGTTTTATTAATTGCACTCCAGTGTAATAATATAGCAAATTTAGTGACTTGATTATTATTTTCCTCATACTATTTTTCCTCACAATGCTCAGCTTTTAATTTACACACACAAAAATTGCTAATGAACACTTTGACTTAAATTGCATTTATTTCATAGCATGTATCATATCAAAGCAAAATGAAGTAAATGCCTTATTCCTTTCAGTTCTTCTTACATAAAGTCCTTTCTGCACGCAATTAAGTCTCTTCATATAGGTATAGCGGTATCATTTTTCAATCTCTAATCCCGATGATTAATTATTAAATTAGAGTAAGAGCCGTAAAACATGGTAGTGTAACCTACGCCATTTTTTAATCTTATTATACACGAAAGTATAATTTGTACATAAAGACAAATAGTTAAAAATTAGATTTATAAGGATAAAAGTAAGATACATTATCTGAGTGAATATAAAGTGAATATATATTTGCATTTATTTACTTGTAGGAACCTTCTTTGAAGCATTGTTTGAACACAATCGTATTGAAAGAAAAGAGCAATTTGCAAATTTTGATTTTGTTGGACGTGATTTGTGCGAAGTGTTGAAAGATGCAGGAAGACGAGGGTTTCCATTGAAGTGATGGTTTTTGTGCAACTTGTGATGTACATACCCTGTTCCTTTTATCTATGGCACCAGGGAATCCACGATTGAAATAACCATCTGTGAATTCTTCCAGTGCCAAGGATAAGTACAGGTAAAAGTTGTATATTGCTTGATGTGTAGCTCCGTGAGTTCTTCAACACTCGTCATCATCATCACCACCATCCCACAGATTTGCAGACGAGGAAGACCACGCATGACGCCAATATGTAAATAGCAACCGCTCTTTATATTAGCTTTCAGGTACTGCTATTCAACTTCACACAGGATTCAATAAAAACAGTTGAGACGAGACCAGACCTAAGGAAAAGAGGATTCAAAGCAAGTCCCGATTTGTGCACACAAGAATGTCGTAGACCATAATATCCATCCGGCTTTTTAATTTACGATTATTATTCCTAAAAGACCTTTTTACATAAAATATTAATCTAGCGTCACTTTGTACAAATATATCTAAGCGTAATATAAAGACACAGTTTTACTACGTAGGTAACGGAAAAGTGGAGCTAGTGGGTGGCCTTTATAGCTCATTGTGAGAAAGTTCTTTGCAAACTTTCGTGGGCTACTTTGAATCAGCCTGGCACAACCAGTCTCATAAATAATATTCCAATACACACATTCTGTGAAACTATTTTAGTATCAGTACATACAGTATAATTGTAACATTAAACGTGTAACGATTATTACACAAAATATCATTATAACAGAATAGAGCAAATGTATTGAGATATAATTATAATATGTACATACATCGTATAGAAATATTATTACAGACATAAAACGCAGAAAAGTTATTCATATATAATTACACTATGATGGATAATACAGAAAGTATTGGTAGAACCCGAAAAGATTTTCTGGATACGAAGAAAAGTGTTAAGATCCGCATATTATTATTACTAGTACGTATATTGCTTGTCCTGCCATACACGAACGGGCACAGGTACACACACGGAGGTTGATTTCCTTCCGTGTGTATGTACTTACTATATACATTTTCCGTCCATGAAATTATTGATTGCGCCAACTATATCTGGACATGTTTCTCCATTGAAATGCAATCAATAAATTCAGTATTCTATTAACCGGCACACTTGCACTACGTATTCTTATACCTGTAACAAATACACCATTCCAACAAAGTTTCTTCAAACCATTGACTATAGCAATGGTCCACACCGAATTAATCTATAAATATCAAGACAAATGTATTCAGGCAAATGCACGTTTATGTAGAATACACAGAAAATATTTTATGCACTCTAGCCTTCTTTGTTCTACACATTCAATCGATCAAATCTTAAGCGAACATTTATTGTCGTAATCTGTAACAATATAGGAGCAAATCAAAAACCTATTAACTAAAACAAGCAAAACGCCTTAAAAACATACAACATAGTGTTGTAAAAATATTGATCAAATTGTTCTCCTGGTGTATCATTAACAAATCAATGGTACTAAAGTAAATTATACGGAAACTGGTATATGTGTGTTCAAGTAGGAGTAAGGATCAGAACAAATCAGCAGGATAATTATAAAGATTTCCCGTGTTTGTTTGTATGTATGTAACTGTGTCTTTTATTGCCCCCAGGAGAATAAATTCCACTTGTGCTAATTACAAGCAGAAAAAACCTCAGCAAGAAGTCCAAAAGGATTATCGGCGAAAGTTAATAAAGAGTTAAACTGTGAATTAAATCTAGCAGAGAAGAACTTTTGCAGTGAGACAAGTTAGTGTAAACAAGCCTTGTATTGATTTGTTGTAAACTTGAAGTGAAATAAATATTGAAGCGAGTGTTAGAAAAAGTGTATAAAATTGTGTAAAACAAAGGTTGGTCTATCTCTCACTTATTTTGATAGAAAACGTGAAGAAGCACCTTGTGGAAAAAAGATTGTAAATGATTGTAGTACAATAGTTTTTACTAGAACCTAGTAGAGCAATATAACATGAGCGAAGAGTAGAGTGTTTGAGAAGTAGTAACGGAGACGGAAGGAAGGGAACTCTGACTGGAAATGTTTCTTGCCATTTTATATACATACAGAGCACGCAAGTATTAGTAAGAGCACTGAAAATGATAGCGTAGAAAAGTGATGCAGTAAATTGGAGGTTGTGTGAGACTGGAGGAGGAAGACAGAGAAATTGTAGCCTAAGAGCCAAGGCAAGTTGACTCAGAAAGTAACTGTGGACTCCATGGAGCAGGAAAGTGAATTGAAGAAAGGTGAACTGGAGTTGAACTGAGTATAAAGTAAAGTTAGCTAAGAAATAAGTTTGGGTTCATCAAGAAGGAAATCTATTGAGCCATAATATAAAGTCCACTTCTTGTGCTGGAGAAGAGTGAGTTGCTTTTAGCTTTAACTGGAGAGTTGCCTTTGCTTTGCTGTGCTTTGCTTTGCTATATAACTCCACTGCACGGCAACATCTCATCAAAATTTCTTTTCAGCTTTTTTTCTTTCCACTAGCTGCAAATTGGCTGTAAGGAGGAATTTCTTGCCGGTATGCGGTTTCAGTCAATACTTTCCGTCGTAGTTCTATAATACGACTCAGACATTATCATTACTGTATACACCACTCTCCAGCACACAATGCATTGCGCTTTATATCCAGACTGCAATTTAGACCGGGCACTACTAGCACTAAAGCTAAGATCTATAATATAATATGTGTATACAATGTACACTGTGTATATTCACTTTTTCTCCTCTGTATTTTAAATGCTGCAGACTCTAGTCCAAACAGTGAATGTTCCACTAATAAATCCACCTATGTACATACCTACTACACAATACACTCAACTCATGCTGCAGTATATAAAGTCCACCAGCTCTATATTTACGTAATATTATTAGCAGTAAGTACCTACTGCTAATAATACCATGCAGTACAAGTACAGCACAGGTAAACTAATCTAAAGTGTAAACCTATATACAGAAGCTAGTGTAACAACCACCACCGACTTTCTTATTTACCAATTCGGGACTGAGTGTATTTATGTGTGCGACTTTCCCAATTTCCTCTCACGAGTAAAATAGCCACAACCACTATGTAGTTCTGGTCATTTCCAACTAATCTACGAACTGTGTATTGTGTAGCATTATACCGTACAATTTTCCTACCTATACATACGAGTCGAGCAGCTCCACTTACTTGCTCTGCCGTCATTCCCTATTTAGCACTTGAAAATTCATGAGCTGCAAAATTAAAGTAGACACAATGAGACTGAGTGAAGTAACCCAGGAGGTGTAGGTAATATGTAAGCCAGGCATTGCATTGAACGCTCGTAGAGTATATTGATGGCACACAAAGAGGCAAAAGATGATGAAATGAAACCCAAGCCTGCCTGGTTTCTCAGAAATCATTTAATATTTGTGTAGCAACCTGAAATTATTATGTGACTGACACAGCCGCACGACTAATGCATCCTTAATAGAAATTCAGACATAGCTCACTCACACACACACTCACACACATACACACACGAACTCCAATTCAGCAAACGTGTCTTTCAGTCTTTCTTTATTTAGGTAGCTCGCTTTTGCTATACACCTTGATTGTTAGTGCATAGCTAGATATTCCTGTGTAAGAAATCCAAGTCTCGTTCTGTACGACCATGTAGTAAATAAACGTATGTAATTCAACTGTTCTGTTGTGTATGTACCTTATTCAACTGTTTACCTAACATAACGCACAACTAACTCATTATTATTATTATAGGAAACCTTAGAATATCAATACAATCTTTGGTGTATAAATTGATAGAATGCAGGCAAAAATACCTACCTAGGTTGTTATAGCGATGTCATCAATACGACCCAGTGACTTTGATAGTTGGTTAGTTGCCTATTAATATTACTAGGAAGAAAGCACAGGTAATTTATTTGGCAAGTATAAGTTTGACAGGATTTTGTGAAACACATCCAGTGCTTCTCGCCAGACCAGAGCATTATTACTGGGAATAAGCAATCAAACTGCTTTTACTTGTTTCGTCTTGAGTAGCAGTCAATAATGGAGACAGGACAGGAAAGGCCGTGTATAAGACGAAGGGAAACCAGGATAATGAGTTAAGCAAAGAAAATGAGAGCCAATGTGTCTACCCAGCTATATTTTACATGACACACACACAGTAGTCCTCCTGTATGGATGTAATAATACACCTTCCTCCCATACATAGGTATAGACATTCAGAAAAGGAGCATATGTGTAATAATAATGTATGTAGGAGCACAGAGAGAAAAGCAGGTATGAAATTAGAGTGAGGTCGTAATGAAGCCAGGAGGAGCAGCAAACGGGTCAGCTTGCTGTGTAGTGTGTACTAGTTGTATTTGACTACACACTTTACACACAGGGCTATGTAAATGTAAAGCATGAGTCAATAAAGCGGGCACGGAAATAAAGGAAGGAACGACGACGATGACGATATCGTCGCAACGAGGAGCAGCAGCCGTGGAGTTTCCGAGTTTCCATCAAGCATCTTACAAACACTACGTTTTCCAATATTTTATAATTGATGGGCAACGGAGCCACACACAGCACACACAGTACTGTGTCAATCAAAATATTAATATTCTGCTCTCCTGTCAGCAGCATGGCGTACTTTGTCTAGACTGTAATAATGCCAGGCTTTCATCAAATTCCTTCTGCTGTGCACTACGTTATAGCCATACGATATTTAATTTTACTCTTAGGACTTGTACATATACCTAGGCAAACTATTATGCACACTACTTATTTATTAGCTAACAGTTGTATAACTCTAGCTTGAGTATCACATAGGTAGCTAATGGTCCTGCTACCAGACCACACTCCTATTGTATTGTCCTTCCTTTTTCCTCCTCTACTTTTTACACGGTGAATTTTGTAGTGGTATGTGATGTGCCTATGTATTGGTAGTTGAGTACAGGAGTACTAGAAGTATAGTTAGTTATGAAATGATGTGAATATACTGCATGGAAGAACCACTCTACTCAAACTCATCTTAAAATGCTTTATGTTTGTTACACTGTTTTTTGAGAAGTTTTAACACTGTACTTTGCATTGCTTTTCCATTCCCATCTCTCGATCACGACAGCGTGACGAAACTTTTTTCAACCCCCAAAAGACGACAACCAAACCAAACGAACGTCATTTCTTTATGTCCTCTTTCTCTCTCTCTCTCTAGATAGCTGTTTGATAATGGACGGAGATAGATAGAGAGATGCTTGTTCCCAACTTAGCAGCTTCTTCCCTGTGACTTGTAGTTGTGAGATAGAGCTAAATAATATTCGGCCGATTACTTTGCTAGAACCATCAAGCGACTACTTACAGCTACTAAAGGACTACTGGCTTGACATCGTAGTAGCTACTGCAATTTTCCCCTTCACTTGACTACCCGTGCATCTGCCTTTGTAGTAGTTGTAGCCAAAAAGCTCTAAGAGTCACAGAGTATAAAGTCAACTGAGTTTTAATGGTTGTCCCACGATCTCACACAGCAACCAACACAAAACCAATGCGAATGAAGAATCTCCTCTTGCTCCTGTTGTTGGTGGTAATGATGATGAGAACCACTCGAGGATATTATTATTATGCTGCAGTCATCTTACAAACCAATCTCAACCTCTGTCTGTCTATATGTGTATAGGTGTATGTGTGTATAGATATGTCTCGTAGATACCTCCATACAGTTTTTCTTTCCTTCATGTTCCACGGACAATCATGGTTTATGGTTGCATGATGTAATGTTAGTGCGTTGAGTTGTCGTCAAAAATTTACTTGCGTTTTCGGCCGTTTCAGGTCACCCGCTCCGTACGGCACGAGAGAACCACGGGGTTTTTAGAACAGCCCGTGAATTCTTCAAGTGCCATTCGGAGAAAATAACAAAAATAATAAGTGCAAAACTAAAAGGTCTTCTTTTTTATCGATGAGTCTGTAAATAAAAAAGTCAAAACACTATTTAAATACATTTATTAATCAATACTCAACTTTGAATGCCTAACGTGAGACATGCAGTTTACCATTTTAAACTTTTGTTACAAAAAGGACATTTGAGACTGATTCTAATTATCTTTAATCGAGCATAGCTTAATGGCATAATATAATGTATGTACAACAGAAAGAGCTATTTTAAATCTTTAAACAAATTTACATAAACCCATTAGAAAACTGCATTTTGATTTGATATTAAAAATGAAGGAAGTAGATGGGAAGAAAAGGATACAAAGAAAAACCCCTCGCTTGCATATTGCAAATGATGATTTCATAATGAATATATATTATAGCTTCACTTACACTGTGGCTCAATGGATAATGGATAAAAGTATAAATAAAATTGGAAGTGCTAGATACTTTGACTCGCCGTGCTTTACCAACTCACATGACGATTACCACATCACAATCACATCGGATTTCATTTTTCATCACGTATAGAATCAATAACCTTCCTTTCTGTTCGTCATTCCATCATTTTGTCGTCGGAAAGTTTATATCTGTAATTCTATTAATAATATGACGCAGCTATCATTCTTGATAAGCCTGGCAGAGAAAAGTCTAGACCGATTTTCATGTTATTGCCATTGCGATTGCGATGTGACGGTGGTGTGACTCACATTCAGTCACATTGTAATACACACACGGAGTCGTCTCACATAATAATGTAAATAATTTATCTACTTGTATGTATAAAATATACTTCTATGCGTTTGTTGCCGCCGCCACTGCATGAATAAGGAATTGCCAAAAGTAGAATTGTGTGAGATCTAATTCTCTGTCGAAATATTATTTGTAGATAATGATGGAGCATTTTATGTATCCTCTGGACGGTTCTTTCCATATGAAATCGGACACTTGTCTTTGAGTCTTAGACAATTATTAAAGCTGCCAACTTTCCCATAAAATTCTCGCCGATAACAACACAAAAACCTTTGAAAACGAGAACGCCAAGAACGTTATTAGTTTAGTATCAATTTCTTCCCGGTAGTTTCTTTACTACCTAAAGCTCAGTGTCCTTTATTCTGAGTACACTATTTAACTACGTTTGCTGGCCTTCAACGTTTTGATCACATTACACGAATTCACTGCAGCTTCTGCTTTTATAGCTCTTTTATCTGATCACCGCCTGTATTGACACCACATCTGAACATACCTAGCCATAATGCAATAATATATTTTATACAATATAATATTATGCTTGGCCCAACACACATTCACACTGCAGATACAATTTAACACTAATACACAGAAAACACTCCTCATGAATTGGATTGCCAACGCAGCAAACAACTACATCCATCCAACTCATCATCCCTATTATACACTAAATCTTTGTGTGGAAAACAAATTTGCCTATGTATACTGTGCCACACACTGCACTTCATACACATAATTATTATGTAGCATGTACCTTCTGCTTATTCCTATGCACTGACTGCGTTACAGCTAAATAATGATACATAGACCTACCTAGACCTACTAATAATGGCAATGTACATTACATTATGACAAGATATATTTTATTGCTAATACCCCTACACTGCAAACCCAGCTACTTTTCAACGTTTTCAATTCGACGAAATATTATGAGTGCACACTGCACCTCTACACCTTTCTATCTGTGATGTTGACGTAATATCATTATGTGCTGAATGTATTTATTTGTAGCCATGTTGTCTTGGAGCAGAGTGTAGAAACCCATACACGTAAGTACTAATACTTTTTACTGTGAGTTGCAGAGAAATGTATGTATGTAGATTACAAGTAGTTAAATCCATTTACTAGTAATACGACTGCTAATATGTGAACCGCTTTTAATGTGATTTTAATTATGAGAATTGTGAATTGAAACGTGGAGCTATAATATTATGCATTGTCAATGACAGTAAAATAAAGCATCTCTGCATTCTGTACTCTATTCACACACAATGGACAAAATAATAGAATGTTACACACACAGACGATATTTTATAGTATGTAGGAGCTGTTTTTTCGACGAGACGGATTTTTTACAAAGTTAAACAGAAATACAGGGTAGAAAATTACAGTAGTGTTAGTGTGGAGTCAATAGAGGTGCGTAAAGAGTTTAGTTGCTCGAATAGGCTGTCAAAAGAATTCTAGACCGGAAATGGAGAGTCGAAATGCGGTTTTTCTACGGTTAGCAGAACTGCTGCTGTTATTACTGGTAAACTGGTCGTGTATTGTAAAGCATGCGTATGGATGGATGCAATGGACAAAGAGAATGGCTTAGATTGCTATACTGTGTATGTGTCTATTGTATAGATATAGTTAAATCAAATAACATGTTAAATTAGTGAGAGAATCGGTTAATAATTGTCTACAGGTTGATGGAGAAGTCTGAGACGGAGTTATAATCTTATTACACAACTCCTGAGGTAAGTGAAGTATAGGAACTGGCGTGCAAGTGAGTGGAGCGGCTAAAAACTAAAGCGAGTTTCCCATGAAGGAAGTTCCTCTGCTGTTGTTGCGGCTAGATTGCCTCTCCATCCTTTCTTGTTAACAGAAGCACAGCAACTGCATTGAACTCTCTTTTTACATTCTATTGTGTCATGGTTAACTCTCACTCACTTATCTACCTATTCCCTGTCTGTGTTGGTTACATTCAAATATTTGTGGACTTTGTACACACAAAGTGTAGTTTCAGAAGAGCAGCACAGAGATACACACACAGCTACAACAGAAAAGAGACAAACATTCTGTTGCTGCCAGTTTCGAACAATAAGAAATAAGCCAGGCCAGGCCAGGTAGGTAATAGCTGAGTATTGCTGCCAGAACAGATACTTACTTTACTGCTGCCACATTACATAGAACCACCGCATTGTGCAAATGTGTGTTGATATTATGATGTAGGATAGGAGAGGCAACTGACTTTTTCTAAATAGTCTCGTCTAGTTACTCCGGAAGTGCAGCACACTATATCACAGCTGTTATTTCCCTAACTGCTGTCATTTCCAAGCCCCCAGGCACCATTCCATACTTAAGAGTCAACTCTCAATAAACTTAATATATTATCCCTCTAATACTATATTCTTCTCCACTCACAGTCTCCTTAATAAAAATGTATCAAACAAACAGACACAGCATTACTGCTAGAAAACTTCTGCCTCCTCAACCTAAGCATAGTCAACCACCAACGAATTCAGTATGCTGTTGTACCTATGTATTAAAGATATTACATTGTTGTATTAAGCAGCATAGAATTACTATACAAATAATACCTTATACTAGCCACCTACCAAAAATATTCATTTTTCTATTCACATTTTACTGATGACACTGCTAGTCAATTTTTATTCAAATTTTTGATTACTTTTCTAAGAGTGTAATGCAAACCTTACTACAGGTAAGTCGTTAGTCTAAATACGCATGGTCCGTATGTTGTAGCTGCAATTTGAAGTATAGTAAAATAATTAATAAATGTACACTAGTACTAATATAAATCAAAACTTGTAAAAATTCCTGGCACTACTGCAGTGTTGTTGGCTTGGCACATTTTGCTAGTATGTGAACAAATAAATAATATTATTTGCAGTCTGAAGTAAATACTTAGTAAATACGTACGACTTACATTCTTTGGAAAGAAGAATGGAAATGGTAGCTACTGCCTATTTAATGTATGGTATTGCAATGTGGTATTCCCCTCTGCTACCACTCGTAACAATACACATGACCACATTATTGTGACAAAACTGAGTGTATATACCTACATTGCTCACCTACACAAAACTCCTATTCATTTTATTGTGTATTATTTACAACGACATCATCACCACTACATTCGACGATACACCAATGAATAAACGACTGATCATTTTGGTTTCTTCTTTCATTCTCTCTCTCTGTCTCTCTGTGTGCAAACTATAGAGCTAGGTAAAGTATGTATGTACGAATATATTGGATGGCCACATAATTGAGGAAAATTATAATCAGTGTTGAGTTTTCTACTTGTACTACCACCATGCCATGCCACTACTCCATGCTATACTTTAGTTTGGTGTGTACTTTGATAGTTTATGACATTCTACTAGCACTACCACTACTGCTACTCCTAGACCATAGTAAAATATTATGTGTACTACACTGTGTATTCAGTGTACAGACATCTATAGAAGAATTAAGAGCTGATGCCAATATGCCAACGAGGTTTGCATTGGTTGGTTTGCGATTATTTTATGTATGACTAGCCCAGGAGAGCTATAGAGTGTAGAGTACAGTGAGAGACGTCACATCTTGGTTAGATTTACTGTGAAACATGTCGGGGTAGGAAACTAATGAGACAGACTTAGATGCTCTCAAAGTCGTGCTCATCCTCCTCCTTTTAGACGTCTCATTTTGATTCGCCTTCAATGCTCATTTCTCTCATCCATTGTTTTGGCTCTACTTTCAGTTAAAACTTGACTAGCTAAAAAGAATCTATGCAGAGAGAGAGAGAGATAATACTTGTGTTACGTTTATTCACTCCTTGCCATGAGCGCTTTCGGGGAACGCTTGGATTTCCATTGAAATGAAATGAAAGTCGAGTCTTCTCACAATTAGCTTTGTAACTAACTGTTCTCCTTCGCTTTCGTGTATCCTTCACTTCCCAACCTCCAAACCAAATAATAAGCATTCCTCTTCTTCTTTTTCTTTAGCTCCACTGCCACACCAGCCACCACCACCACCACCATACCACCATCTTCCAAATTCCATCCCACCTGATAAAATAAAAAATCAATCATATTAAATTAAATTGTAAATCACATAGAATACTTCTAAATACACTTCGTGCATTTCATGTGACGTTTTGTTTTACGCAGTGTAGTATGCAAATGAAACAATGACAATCAAACAATGTACACACTCGACTGATAAGACGACCAGCTACTTATTGTTAGTTATTAGTCAGTCTATTAACTAATATACAAGCTACCTTTATACTTCCAACAAATATGAATTAATTTCCTTTCCTTACTTACTGTCAGTTTGTCTGCTCCTTCATTCAACATTCTTTCATTCTTATGTTGTATGTATTTAGGTACTTTAAGGTATGTAGTATGTTGTAGGTATACTACTACACTACTATTGGGGTGACATGGGATTACTACATCTTTAGCTGCCTTCTTACTTACTCCCTACGAATATTCCACCACTCTTTTACAGTGTACCATAATAATGCAACACAAATGAGTTTTTTGTCCAGCAAAGGAGTAGTTGGCTGCCAACACAGATGAAAGAGGGAGAATTTAATCAATTTACCTTCACTCTGCCGAGATTTGTTCTTTCTAATGAGTATAATACAGCGACTGAGTCTTGTAAGCCATACAAGTGTAATTACATTAAAGCTTCTGTGAAGAAGAAGTTGAGGAAGACTTGGGCCAAGAAAAAGAAACCTGAGTCTACTCTCTACACACACATAGACACACACACACACACAAGATTTTTTATACACAATAATGGTGGTAGCAATTCTGGCAAAGATTTGTTACGATTGAATTGTGAATCCAATTGAAAAGTGGAATGGAATATACAGACGGTTGAATGAAATCTAATGCAGTCGAGTCAAGTAGTCTGGAATTCTAATGCGGATTATCACGGATTGCTTGTACTTGTAGTTGTCTAGCAAATACGAGGATTGTGGCCAGACACCACGGAGTACTTCATACCTACAACATTATACAGTAGTGTGCTAACGTTATATTATCCTGATAGTTTATATAGTGGGCAAATAATAAGAAGTTTAAGCTGTATGTAACTATACACGTAAAAACGTAATACGACTGTTATGATTGAGTGGTGGTGTTGGTGGTGGAGTACAAAGGAGTACAGTGTGTATCGTAAAGTAGGTAGGTATAGTGTACAGATAATAGGATGAGGATGAATGGGATTTGCTCAAAGTAAGAGTAGTGGTATACTGTATTAGAGACTGAGCTATCCATACAAATCAGCAGGAGACAACATAAATACAGTCGATGAGCCACAGAGAGAGAGAGTCAAGGCAGCCCAGTGAGTATCAATAGCAATATGCAGTACTAGTTCAAATCTAATATTCCTCATCTCATCCCTCTCCACCTTATTCCTCTGTACGTAGTACGAGTGGAGTGTAGTGAGAGTACATAGTTGTAGTAATAACTGCTCTTTCTACGATACTACGATACTACGTTCTACTACGACGTATAAACCAATGTATGTTATTACTACAATGCTAATCGAAAAGCAAGGTGAATTGGAGACGGGACGAGATGATGATGATGATGAAGAGTTGTATAAAATGAAAAGGAGAAAGATGTATAGGAGGAATGGTAGCTAAAAGCTACGTATTCTGTATTGGATGTATTTGTTCCATTATTATTGACTATTGAAGTCGAACAAGTGTACGAAGGAAGGAGAGGAAGGTAAACATAGGGAAATGATTCATCTTCCCTCAGTTGCACCTGCAGTCACGGAAGAACTCTATGTTCTCATTATTACAACTACACATACACACACTCTCTATCCTAAGGACTAAATTATGCTCCAAATGTTGTGTAAAGTCTGGAGTCTGATTTTAATGCTACATAGTACAAATGCACTACGAAATAAATGCGAATCCATTCAAGCCAGGGCTTCGTATTTATAGTCAATGTGTGGACGAATTATATATAGCCAAGATGAAATGATTTCAAACAGAACTCTTAGAAAATCTGACATTTCTGAGACTCTGCGAGGAGAATAAAAGTATTTTCCTTATATATAGCTAAGTTATTGTATGGTATGAACTATGAAACTTGGATCACTACATAGGAAAAAGCCATACTAAGTTCAGTTTTAATTAGAAGGATCTATACACACACAATAAATGCGTTGCCTTTTCTTACTATTGCCTGTTGTAGTGTGCTGAATATACAAGTGCTCGTTTTGAACACACGGGGCAGGAACGAGACTGAAAAGAATAATGAGATGATATTCTCCCGTCCTCCGTCGCACAGAACAACTACAATACAGTGCCACACTCCGAAATGCTGGAAGAACTTAGTTTTGGTACAATATGGAATATAATTCTTTGATAATTTGTGAGGAGAACAATATTTTTACATACAGAGCCACAGCCACAACCAAGCCACTGACTTAATTTCATGCGGATAGCTATTTTTTATTAGAAATTAATAGACACAAAGGGGCTAGTAACACTTGACTATTTGGGATATACATATATTATGTGCATTATTAGTGTATGGTTGGAATTGTCAGATTTGTACTTTATTATTTGTACAGTAGTGGTGTGGTGTGCTTAGCAGTTGGAGTAGCTGGCAGCTAAAAAGGACTTGGTAAATTTTCCTGTATATTTGCAGTACACATAGAGAAGAGACGCACACACTCAAATACGACTGACTGCTGTTATTTTACCTTTTTTCATTCATTTATTCCATATCTGCGACTTTTGTCTCAAAGTCTGTTATATAAGCAATACTTTGTAGGTACGTACTTTGTTTCTCCGTGATGTCAGTCAGCGACGAATCCATGGCTTGGCAATGCCAATCTAAAGTGTTTCTTTGCTCACTATTCAAACTTGTCAGCTCAACTCGGCTCAGTGTCAGTATTAATATTGCTTCTAACACCTTTGTTGCACTTTTGGCTGAAGGCAATTTTTCTATACTTTACTTGTACTTGAATGTAAAAATTATTCATAGCACGATGCGATAATCACTTTTTGTCGTAGTAGTTATTATACTGTACTTGTAACTCTGTTATTTCTATCGCAAGGATTTACTAGTCGGTCTTGTACCAGGTTTCTGTTCTAGGTTCACTTGAGACTTTCAACTATTTTGTTTCTCTCACAGTTGTGTTGTACTAAATTGTACAATGCGACACTACTGATGTCAAGAATTGTATTAAATGCTATTTTGTAACTATCTAAGAACCGTCTCACTTAGTCCACCAGTACATTTGTACTCCCAACTAATTTTGAATTTTGAAAAATGTGAAGTTGACAAACTTTTTTTTAAAAACTGGAAAGAAACCGCAAAATGTGTATAATATTTATGTAAATGTGAGGTTTATTTTTAAGGAGACTGGAGTTTTTGAATTTGATTTGAGGCAGAGAGACTAGTTTGAGTGTAGGGTGTAGGACAGAGGTTCTGGAGAAGAAGTGGAAGAAGAAGAAGAAGAAGAAGAAGAAAGAAAAAGGAAAAGTGAGAGAGACTTGTTGTTGGAGTTGGTGTTGGGAGAGGAGCGTTGAGAGAGAGACGTGGTGAAAGGTTGATGGAAGGAGAGAGACTGTATGAACTTGGACAAGTGATGAAGAGCAATGTGAATGGTCAGGCAAAAAAGCCAGAATATAAAATAATGGACATATCTGTGGCGGCGGCAACGGAACGGCAATGGCAATGGCAGAAGAGGGCTGGGAACTTTCGCTCCACCCCACCTGCTTCCTTTACTTTCGAATGAAGCACACGGCACCGTGTGTTGTGTGTGTTGTGTAGTGGAACATCACTGTCTTTTTACAGTCTTTAGAGAACCAAGTTATACATTAAAGTAGAGTGGGAATCAGAGAGCATAATAATATAATGGGATGAAATGCAAAAGTATAAAGTATGAAGTATACGTAGTACGTAGCCAAGCCAGGTGAGGTAAGGTAGGTAGGTGAGTGACCCTCGGAGTCACTCAGCCTTTGAGTCTCCAGCCAGCCTGACAATGAGTGAGCGAGCAGAAGAGGAGCATAGACCATGCACGACGACGACGTTGTTGGCTACAACCACCACACCACTACTACCAGTACCATACCAGCCATACCATGCCAACTCTCCACACACAACTACACATACTACACATATCCAGAATCACAGAGAATGAGAACCACCACACACACATACACACACACATAAAACCAGACACAAAACACCAACAGAACTCTACCATACCAATATATACGAATACGAAACACATAATACACAGACTAAGCGAGCCAGGCAATGCATACAACACACACACGGACACACATGCACCAAATACACAGTGCAATGGCAATGGGAAAATCGGAAGGCAGAGATATAAGAATAATACAGGCAATTCGCCTACAGCTCCACATTGCCTCAAGCTATGCGTACACAAAACACCTCACATCACCTGCAATGCAATCAAATAATGTGAATTGGGAGACCACGAGCAAATTCTAATGAGACCAAAGACTCCTTCCTTATAGTTCGACACGCCGAGTCCCAATCCAACACCACCAACAACCACCACCAATATTCTAAAAACCAAAACCATCCAGAAACCCTAACAGGATTTGTACTCACACACCACTCAAATCTCCATACTCTCTACCTCTCTATAGCCACTCCAATAAATCCCACCAGACTCTGTCTCTACGAAAGCAAACGTGAAAACCCTGAATTGATCTAGCAATAAGTGTATGAACACTCACTTTTATTATTATACACGACTTACACGTATCCTATACCAATACCAATGCTAAAACCAATAATACCACCACTTTTGTATTACGAGATAATTGCTCCACTTATTAGAAAGCTATACTATGCCGCAGACTAACACTACCTACTCCGTGAAAACACTGGACAATACTCAAGGAATAAAAATAGTACATGTAACTACATCGAACCGCGGATAGGGCAAGAAAATGAACCTACTGTAGGTTGGCTTTGCACAGGACGTGTTTGTGTAAAATGTGAGAAAAGTCTTGCGATGACGATGGCAATCTTTGGAAACGAAACGAAGAGAAAAGGGTGATATGGATTTAAATCGGGGAGGAGGAGGGACACAGAGAGGCGATGGAGTCATTTGTGTGTACAATAGCCTAGACTACTTACATACAGCTACAAACTGGACAAACTCCAGAGCAGCTTGTCTAAATTCCAGTTGCAGCTACATTGAGAGTAGCTGTAGAGTTGTGTGGTGTAATGTATAGGAGGCTCATGAAGAACAGTAATGAAACGGTAGAAGTGGTCTGGTGTGGTGTGGCACTGGAATTCTAAACAGGAAGGTGTGTAGGAGGACTATTGCAGTACACGTAGAGAAGGACGGTTGAAGTCTGTGAGTTTGTTTGGATGCGGTGAAGGTGGGTTTTAAAAAGAAAGTGGTGAGTGGAGTGTGTTGTGTGTTGTGTGTGGCAGGGAAGAGGCAACGAGAGAAATGCAGCACACTGCTACAACCAGATTCTTAGAAATGTCAGAGACGAAGAGGAGATCGACCGTCTGAGTCTGGTTTGGTCTGAGTCTGACCCGACCAATCCAAGATTCTCGTGGCATGGCAATAGGAGCATATGTGTACGTGTATGTATTTGTATGTGGCAATGTACAAGGAAAGTGCGCATGCAAATCCACGCTCTCTCATTCTCACTCCACTTCAGTCAAGTCAGTACAAACTGAACACACTCCTTCGTCCTTTCCTATAATGTAGTAGCAGAGTTGGATACCAATACCAGCAAATGGAATACGGGAAAATTATTATTATGGCATGGCATATATAGACGTAGTAAAGTGAGTAAGTACACACGCTCTCCACAACACACAACCCAACCAGTACACAAATTTTCGAGAAACTCAACCAGACGAGCCTTTGCAGCCCCAGCTCCTCCAGAGAGTCACAGTAGTCCTTCGTAATAAACTACAGCAATAGTTGTAGCCAGCAGCCAGGTTCTAAGTTCCAGGAGCTTTTAACAGTGTGCTCCGGCTTTACTATGTATGTACTACCAACACAATCAATCGAGACAAGGCTAAAATCCCAATTTAAATGGGCAGTGGCACTAGTCTTCCCGTTCCTACAACAGTTTCGACGAAATGAATGAAAATATTTCTGGTTCCACTTACCTTCGTTCGTGTCTCTCTCTTTCTCTTTGTGTATTTCACTCCTAATGCTCTGCCCATTCTCTCTCCCATCCAAATTTAACATGACTACTAATACTACTACCTACTCACGATGGGCTGCATGTGTTCTCAACAGATTTCACCCATTCTACTATGCTCTACCCATATATTATCCCTTCTATACACCATTATTAGTATTTCTCTAAAATACCTAACAATAACTTGTACTATCAACTCATCCTTTATTTTCCTGTGAAACTTTTCCCTTTTTACTATATCCATCTTTTAGTGTCTACACATTCTATGCTTAATTGTAAGCTCGGTGATCGTTCTATATATACGAGACATTATTGATACATAAAATATGCATGTTCTGCACCAACAACCTTTGTATTCTGCTTGCGATTCATATCTTGACTTTTCAACTCTAGTATACCTCGAACAATTTAGAGGCAAATGTATTTATATATCATAGTGTTATACAAATAGTAAAACGGCGATTCTATTTGTGTGACTAAAGAATATTTCTTACATTGCAACGCAAGGCAACGTTGTGAGAGCTTAATAGTTAGATTTAGATTCTCCTGATTATGGGTTTATATAGATATGGACACATGGTTTTAATGGAATTTCCTAACGAAATTTAAGTTAGTACTACTATTGCGTACACTTTGCGTATGAGTGAATACTACACGAAAGTTTATTCTAGTACTAAGGATACAATGAAGTTTGGAAAATATGATTTAATTACTAAGGAACAATTAGGTACAGCTTGGTTATTTTATTAGGATCTAAACTGCATTTTTATTGTGTTGTGTAAGTTTAATTGTATGTAGATTTGAAAGCTATAAAAATCTTTTGATAACTGTAGTATGTTATGGCTTTGTGAATAAGGCACATTGGATAAATATAAGCTTGTTTGAAATACAGCGAGAAAGAAAGAAGTTGGCTGCTGGTCTATCTTCCCATCTACCATAGTAGAAAAAGGTGGTTGTACGTGGCTTGTACTTTGTATGGCATGAACAAGTTATATGGTGCCTACAACATATCTGTAGAACGGACTACTACACACTGGTGCTGTCATGGCTAGAGTTTCCAGAAATGGATGGGGAAGTCCGTCTTGAGTTGATCGATGTTATGCTACGTCCTCTCATGTGGAACTTTCCAATGTATCTTCACATCCATTTCCTTCTATGATCATTTGACATGCAATCCTAGACTCCGTGGGGACAATGAAACATCAAATCTACATTATAAGTATGCACTGCAGACTACACGATCCGTACTCCACTCCCTCAAACTTCAAACCGTCGCGTCGCATTGACTCTTTCAGTATAGCATGGAGTGGTATGGCATCTCCCGTATGTCATGTCATTCTGCAAATGCCATTTAGCCTTAAAGCTAATAATAGATCCCCTCTAATTTGGTTTTCTAATTGCATTGTAATCACTAGAGCATTCTTCAAACTCATTTTAAATTTTATCACTGTCATTCCACACTTTAAGAGTTTAGGAGACTGCTACCATTTTCATGAACAAAGCATGTAGTTACAAAATGACAACTCTCTCTCTCTCCCTGTACTATTACTTACAATTCTGTCATTAAAACTTTGAGAAAAATCATTGTGGACTTGAACGGGAATATTTTGTATTATTAATATTATGCATGGATATAGCAACATAAAATTGATTACACGTCGAATCAGAGTCATCCAAATGTTTCATTGCAAAAAACCTTTGTGTTTTCCACGTAGTGCTGTATACTCTGTGAGAACAGGTACCTATTTACGTGTTCATTGGTCTACAGCATATAGGGCTGTTCGTGTATACCTGTACATTGTGGTCTAGTATACTTATGCTACACAAAATCGAGCTGCAGAACATATATTATAATATGCACAGAGTTATAAAAGAAACGGGCGAACCGTGAAATGAAAGCCAGTCAATTGCCTTAGAGAGAGGATCTACTTGGAGATATCGCCTTAATAGTCCTCACCTACCTTCAACCTTTCTTCCTGTCTCAAAATATCTTTTCCTATCGTAAACCTTAGAAACTCTACACTATAATGAAATACTCGCATTTTTTTATATTTCATTCCGTCTCATTTACAATTATGAACAACTTGTACTCATCCCTTCCGTTCAATTACACTCGTGACCCTAATAAAAACAGAACAAACAAAAAGTCCCAAACACAAATATCTCTGTCTTCGTTCATTAATCAAACAACTAGGTACTTCAATATCCGTTTGTAGTAGTATAAAATAAAGTGTGTCTAGTGTGTAATATATTATACTATAAAATATAATTCTATATCATCATATCAAATAGAAATATTACACAGAGCGTCTGCTGGCACTGAAAGTGTATTTTCGGGGAAAATAAATGTGACTGGTTTTCAGTATGTCCTTACACTTGTTCTATAAGTAGCTGCGTTCCAAAAATACGTGGCATTGCCGAAATGCCAAGAGAGAAGGAATGCAAAAGCAAAGTGGGCTATTGAAAGAGAACATTTGGGCGCAGATGCAGACTGTGAAAAGTATGGTAATTCGCAATTGGTCTATATACTAGTCCTTTATTTAGTCTTTTAGACGTGACAGCCCAATGCGGCACAGGAGTCACAACTGCTACAGCATCTCCAGAGATGAAAAGGTCCATACAATTCGAGGAGGAAGGAAAAGAAAAGTAAAACTCGTGACTCAGGGAAACCCGAGAGTGAACTCGGGTGAGCCGAATGGAATTTAGGGTTCTACAAACTCTGCTGTACAGAATGTACTCTCCACACCATCGCACACGTACAAGACAGTTCCTTCCTCCACTCTTCCACCTCAATCAACTTACAACTTACAACCACTTTCAGCTTTAACAAATAAACACCCGGCAATGCTCCATCTATAACTATTACATACTACGTGTACCTACACAATATCCAACTCCACACTAAAATAAAATAACGCACCTCACATTTTACACTAAACTGCGACTTTAATACATACATTGTTGTAATGGGTCCAAATCATGTTCTATTAAATAAATTCAATAATTATAACCAACGTTGATACAATGCATCTAATATTTCCAATGCAACATAACATTTTCTGACTTCATATACTGCTATACTTATTGTTAGTTGAACAACTGTATTATATTTCATAACCACTCAATTCAAATGTGTTTGTAATTTAAAATTTTGCCGTAATTAACATTTTTGTTGATTTAACGCAGTAGGTACTATTCAAAGGGTTTCAATCCCCAGATTTGACAATCATTTTGTAATTGCAAGTAATTTAAAGTTGTAAGCTCTACATTTGTTTTTCTGCACGTATGTACATGTAGGTATATTATGTTTAATCATGTTGTAGATATATTTATATATGTGTGTATATACCTCAGAAGTAAAGTACGTGACTCGTTAGACTGAACTGGTGGTACTAGTACTGTCACAACTAGCTTTTTGAATTTTGAGCATTAATCGTAAATTATCTTTTTTTTACTGCATGTCCACATTGCAGGGCTACATGAACAGCCAAACTTTTCTAACGAATAACGAATGTAAATAAATACATAATAGGTAGCATTGAAGTTGGCAGAGTGAGAGTCAAAGTCTAGCGAGTGAGCTCCGGCAGGCAGAAATTCAGTAAATGTTAAATGAGTTTAGGTTTAGTTCTGTCTGCCTTTTCCGATGACACAGAAAGCCAGAGAGGCAAGTGTTTGCTATAGGGTTACCATGGAAGATTCCTGAACGAGATTGTCAAAGTTTGGCAGTAAAATGGAGACGAATGACTATGTCGCGTGCAACTCCATTTCTCTGCACATATTTATGCTACTGCAAAACGTAAACTGCCCAATTTTCTTCTATCAAGAGAACCCAGTCCAGAGACGTGGGTAGAATTCACTCTTACGAGTGTACCAAGCTCTTATACACACACACAAAACCGAACAAATAATAGCTTTCAAAATATGATTCGGGACAAAATATTTATCCGGGTGCTGAAATGTATACACACATACTACATTTCATTCTTTAGCCCTTTTGTTCAACTGGCGACAAGAAAACCCAACAGAAAGTGGAAGGAAAATGAATGAAAAAACTTGTTCTAATATGCTACACGAGCGTCAAGTATTCTCAAGTTGACTACCAACTTACAATGTCTGCTTTCCCTTAATAGAATGTAAATGTAAATGCTTACGCAGAACATGTGCATGTAGCTATTATACACCAACAGCTCGGATCGGATACGACAGATTCTGGCCCAAGGAGTATAAAAAATATTGTAAAGAGTGTATGAAATGAGAATGATTAAAAAAGCATACGTCAACCAGGCGGACTTCGTGTAGAGTCGAATCGATAGAAGCACTGGTAAAATCTTTTGGAACTATACAACTCTAGCTGTGGACAACACGCCCGTAGTTTACTTTTACTCTTTTCATGCTCTTTCTACTACTCCTGTCCTGGAAAGGTAAAAAGGCCTGCATTGAATTTGTAGGACTACGGAAAGGAAAATGTTATTTGCAAGCGAAGTGGATAAGAAAGAGAACATGCTACAAAATGCAGAGCGTAGGTATATTTCGGTATACACGAGTATATTCGTACCTAATGACAATGGTGTAGTTATACCACACAATATACCAACTCTGGTGAATCCATCAGACATATGTATGTTAGAATTGTTAGAGTAATTTATTCATTGTACCAGAGAGTAGACGGTTTTCTCACCTGGAATGGTATCGGAAAATGAAAATCCAGTGCCTTGTTATTTGGTGAGCACATGGCTCACCTTGAAGTAACTGTCTCCAAAAATCGTAAGAAACCAGGTAACCAGCTAATTCAGTATACCGTACCTACTTTCACACGTTCATGTACAGGTACTCTGCTGGCGCATTTCTAAATAACGAGTTATACGTAGTGCCAACAACTCCCAGTTCGTATTACTCATGTACTCCCCGTATATTTACTTCACGTCCACTGTCAATTATTCGAAACTCCACCACGGATTGGTATTGAAACCCGGATATACTGTGCACTTCTTGTCAAAATATCCCACGCAAGTGTTTTATTCTCAACCCCGGCAGTTTGTGTATCATGTTCCAATCCAATTGTTGTACTGCAGGTACCTACTACCTACATGTCTTCAATTCTAATGATTCAAAATGACTCCATGAATGTAAAATGCAGTGTCACATAGGTACTAACAAAACATTCGACGAAATTACAGTATTACAATATACAAACGAGAAAAACAGGTGTAGCTGGAAACAAAATGATATTTTGACGAAACGAACAGATTATTAAATATTTCTGCAGTTTTAGTAAATCGAGTACAGGTACTTACTAGTATAATCTCATTGCTCCACTACTATACTACATAGTGGCTTTACTTGTACTACAAGCTAATAAATGTTTACTCTACTAATCTAAACTTGAACTGCCAATAAATGAAAGAGTGTGTGTGTATATAGCTACACTGGCCTCAGAGCAGTTTGAGCTATTGTCGCAAAATGTTTGTGTGTGGAAATATTTATAAAGTAGCTACATTGTCAACGGCACACACAAAACCAAAACGAAAAGAACTTTCATGACGGAATGCTAAGCCAGATGTGAGAACAGTGAGTGACTGACATGACTTGAGCACACATTATTGCAACAAAACAACAAGAAGAATAATAGCTGATTGTGAAGTGAGTGAGATAGTTCATGGAGGAATATGGTGTGTAATGCCAGTAATGTATAATGTGCTTTAGTTTAGTGTAGCTAGTTTAGTGCATTGCAGCTGACACAGCTTTAATAGTTCCAACTACTACTTCGTGTAATGTAACTGCAGCTATAAACCATGCTAACGCTACTACCATGCACCAACGTTAACTTCACACCATACCCGAGTACCAGCAGTACACCTTACATTTTACACGGGGTACCTACAGTAGTTGACTGCACAAAGATACTCAATTCAATCCAATCAAGTCTGGCAAGCGTATAAAATAGACGCACACACGGTCTACACGTAGTTTAAGCTATATATTATTATGCTATAGTCGAGTCTGAATTTTACATTGAGAATAATAAAGGTTGGTGGGCCTGGTAGAGAGTTATGACTACTTATTCCAGGTACACACATACGTAATACGTAACAAACATGTAATATGCATCTAAATCTACCTGAGTGTATACACAATATGTTACGCAAACGGCTGCGGCTCCAGGATTAATAACAATATAGTAGTAGGAATAGCACGGGAGTCCTTCCGTGTGCAGTGTACAATAAAAGCAGGCAGAATGATGTGCATTGTATGTGTTACGTAAAAGTAACACGTAGCGTTGCTTATACACCGCCAATGCGTATGTTCATGTACTGTTTATCTGTGTCACTAATAAATTGAACGTAATGTGAAATAAACACAGATAAGTATTACAGACATTCAATAGTAGTTAGTGTACAACTTGCAAGCATTCAATTCTCCATCCTATACACTAATGTCTGCAACTCAGTGTACAGTTCGAGACTCACTCACAGACTTGAGTGTGTAATGTGTGAGTGCTGGAGTTTCGTTTAGGTAGCCAAAGCTATTAGCCATCTAACAGTTTTATGATGTATATAAATCCTATACGAAAAACCAGCACGAATATTATGAGAGTAATAATGCACCAACATTACAACAGTAGATATCAATACATGGTTTGATTTATCTCTTCCTCGCAGTCCAACTGTATACATACCTATGCTGGAATTATTACAATAACGTATTTTAACTATGCGACTCTCTAAGGACACGTAAAAGCATACGTGAGCGCATTTATTGTTGTACCTAAGTAATAATGATATGTAAACTGAATATCTCTTCAAAAAACGTTTTTATGCACTTGATCAATGACGAATTATTAATGTTTTGTCAACTCTGTCGTGTTCAATGATTCTGTTAATATTGTTTTGCGTAGGAAATAATCGTATTCAATATTAACATTGTCAATTATATTTCCCTCTGCTTGGGACATGGGAGGTTTCTTGAGAATGAGTTGCTAGGTCGTTTATACATAGTAATACTTTTGTTTTAAGTATATTCATTGTTATGATTCATTTACATTAAGTTTGCAAATTCCTGATAGTGATGTTATGCTATAGCACAGAATAAGATTGCTATGATACTATAATGCTTTTGCTGCAATGCATGAATGTATGAATAGCTACACTTACGTTTTTACTGCTTTTGAGATATCGGATTATATATTTGAACTTCCAACTAAAATTTTTTGAAATAAATATAACTTAGTAGCAGATGAAAAAATGATATCATTTAACTAACATGTCAAGTTACTAACTACAATAGCAAAGTAGTAGTAAGACAGAATAATCTCATCTTTCAATACGATTGTGAACTCTGTTGAACAGCAAATAATTTAGATAACACTTATAACAAGGAATTCCCAATCGCAAAATAGTCCCTTTATAAATGCGTAATGTTACGCATGGTGCCCATGTAATCATATAATATTATCACGAATTTACAATTCTGTGCTAACAACAAGTCTTTAACTATATGAGTCCATGTATATTCATCCCATAAGCTTATTATAAGCCTTAGGGTAATCAACCAATAAATATTTTCTTGATCCCGGTACCACACGTAGTTCATGGATGTACGCTAATCAAATATTTACTTCATTTTAAATCTAAATTAATCACCTATTCTGATTTAGTGAACGAGTGAAGCATGTTACAATTCACAGTAGGTACACATTACACAGTATTATATGTGTATTAAACGTAAGTGGAATTCTATTCTGTACCTACTCCTTGAGAAAATTCAAATAATAATAATGTTAACTTCCATCATGTTTCAGACTCTTTTAGGCTATTATTATTATTCTGTATTATCATTACTACCTAGTTATAATACGTAGGAATACTTTAGTATATTAGCGTAAGGCGTACCTAGATATATGAGACTGAGAAATTCTCATTTCTGGCTTAGAGCTTTATGTTAAAAGAATGGTTAAAAGAATTGTAAAGCATATCATTTTAGTGAGTACTATTGTAAAGTTTACGCAAAATCATATTGATCGCATATCGCCGAAACTGTCAGAACTTTGAAGAAACACGATGAAAGATATATAATCCACACCTACTACATGAGTTCAATGATGATACAACGTATAATATACATATACCTATACATACAATTACAAAAACAAACAAAATACAATAGGTACTTTAGAAATGCAAATGTAGCCAAGCGCAAAAGCTCCATGTCTTAAGATTTCTATGTAAGGAGAGTATTGGTATGTAGTTATTCAGATTTCATATGACATAGCATTAATATTAGTAGCAGAATTATTCAGAAAATATTTTAAAATGTGAATCAAGCATACTGCTTTCAAAATACGAGATAATTTTTTTGCTGGTATCAAATAAAATAAAATGATATAACGTTTGAAATAACTTTTAATCTGGGTAGGTACTTACTTTTTAAATAAGCGAATAGATATATATAGAACAATTGCAAATAATGCCTGCATTTGAAGAGGAGTTATGTGAAAAAGCAGCCTTAGTGAGTTGTTAATACACTTTCTAGTAAATTATTATATTCCCGAATTCATTTTGTATTGGCAAGAATAAATCTTTAGCTCTACCCATGCTATGAATAGAGAAATAGACAATAATAACGCTAAAGCTACACTATTAGCAAGTTCCTTTTGTTAGTAGCAATAGTAAATTAATCGGTTATAATATTACCAATACATACTCCAATAAATGGTATTAGTAATACTTTCGTTTTATCATAGAAAGAGGTATAGGGCTAGATAAATTGGCTTTTCAATTTATCGGCAAGATGTTGACAGACTTGACTCATCGTCAGTCTAAACACACACACACGATAGGCGAATTATACTAGATATATTTTTATCAGCTATATTAAGCAGAGCTGTAAAAAGTTCAGTACATCAGTACAGTACATCCGTGCTTGTGCAGTATTTATCGACTTCGAACGAACGATTTTTTTTGAGATTGAAAGAATTTAAACTTGCGGGATTTTAACACCCATTAATTCAGTTAGTTTTTTATATCTCAATTTAACTTCATGTCATAGTTCGACTACTGTAGAATATGATGTGTTATGAAGTGTAACTTGAATAATTTGACTCTAGTAGTGTACTTTTAAATGAATGATATATGTTTTTCTTAAACTAAAATTTTAAACCATCACTTTTTTTGCCCATAATATTTTAAAAGCAATAATACAATAAATAATATAAGAATTTTTGAAAGCATAGTAGCAAATCTCAATTTTGCTACAAAACAAAATAAACAGAAAAACAATTGGTTTAAGCATTTGTTGATCATGATAGAAACTGAAAACTCACCATTTGTCGTTAAGGTGTTGAAGCTGAATTGATCAAACGAAAGTAAACAGAGCTGTACAACTTGGATACCTACACCCTAAACAATCGATTTTGCAAATCAGTTAAAATAGTTGAGCAAACGACGAACGAACTGGCTGCCTTCAAACATTTCCACGACAGTGAACGAACGAAACGAACTTTATATAAACATGTGAACTTTTACAGCTCTGGAGCTGAAAATATTTTCTACGTTTCATTGTAAACGTGTTCTACATGCTGAACGCTTTCAGAATCTCGTGCTTTTGCAAACATCCAGGCCCGACTACAGCCCACATTTTCCTTTGACGCCTCTCCACCGAAAAACTTTCTTCCCTTTCACTTCACCTTTCTAGACTCATTTAATGTATTCTTCCCTCTTCCATTACTACTACAGCTACCTTCGTAGCTCCCTTTCTTGGCCTAAGAATGCAGTTTGTCTATAAATACAAATAATACTACAATATCTCATGCAGCTTTGTAAACGGTACATCGTCTACTACACACTCACACAACATACACATACAATATAAAATATATGTAACAATAAGAGCAACACAATACCTTTTCTCCAAACCATTTCTTATTCTTTTCAACATATTTCAACTTTCAAAGCACTTTCCTGACACTGGCAACTGACATGACTATTTACAACCTATGCGCTAATAAGTAAATTATAAACCGTCAAAAGTTATACCCGCAAAGCGACCTGCGATATGGTTTGTTTATCTTCCTTTACATGCATTATTTATACAAATGTAAGTTTTGTGCTCATTTTTGTATCTCAAGACGTTAGGGTGTATTTATGACATAAATCATTTGTAAAAAGGGAAAGAGATAAATTATTGATATTCTATTCTTTTGTAGCATTCGTTTTTGTACGCTCGAAATTTCTTTTATCGTTACAGCTAATAATAATAAAGTATTCAATGCAGAATTAACCTGGAAACATTTTTTTGCACTTACATAAACCAAACAAATTTTTGTGTACATGTTGGAAGCTTGCATTTTCAAGTCTCAAACTAATATTAAATTGTGCAATTGACATCACGAATAATTGAAAAATTCTTTTAACTTTAACTTCTGTAGTAAAAAATTATCTCTTAAAGGCAGATACCATCGTCCTCATTACGAGTGAGTTCGGTGTCATAGAAAACTAATCTAAACCCCCCGGTTTAGATCCTCAAGTACTCAAGAAATGTAAAATAACGAAACATAGGTCAGAATCCACATAAGATGGACAGGTTGATTCGTAACGAACTTTGAAGAAGGAATTATATTTAGTCGGCCTTCTTATTCTTATATGAACCTGTTTTAAATCCAATATTATTATTTTTGACATGAGCCTAAGTGCGTGACATCCTAATATATATTCCAATGTCCACATGCAATTCTAGCAGTATTAGTCTAGTTAGTTGTGACATAAATTGCAGATTGACGTCACTGATAATAGGACTTGAATATTTCCATGCTCCTACCTAATTAGTGCTGTTATCATGTTTTTGTATTGCTTATAAATAAGCGTGAGTGGAAGCCTTTATTAAACTAGATAGTTCAATGTTAATAAAACGATAATGCATCAAGGTGAAACTATTCTAAAATCCGTCCGTTGGTTTTCCCGGTTTAGTTTGTTAGTCCATCTGGCATGTATGGCAGTCTATCAATCAGTACCTATATAATACTTGCCTACATTAACTACATATAACATAGTAGCAGTCTGGTTTTCTCAGCATACTATTAACGGCTGAGACGTCAGAGGATTTGTAGATTTTTAAATGTGTATCTCAGTGTGACGAAGTTTATGAATTGACGAAAGTCATTGCGTTTTGTGAATGCTGTCTTAAATTAAAGGATGCACCACAGAATGGGCACGAGGTAAGGTTGATGAGTTAAAAGCACATTACTGTCATGGAACAATAATTAGTGTGGTTAATGAAAGCAGTTAGGAAGCGCTCATTAATCGCCACCAAATGCAAAGCAGCGAAAGAAAGCGACAACGCTACGCTAATGAAATACAATGTGCAGGTGGCCAGTAGTTACTGAGGCAGATTCGTGCTGCAAGAGTCAAGTATGCGTACAATATATTATTATTATTATTATTATATCTTGCTTCGTTGGCAATTGTGGTCCGTGGATGTATTTCACATTACGACGACTATATCATTCTCTTTATCTTTACTTTTGTTTTACCAACAACACAACACCACTGTGGATTTTCCTTGCACCGAAATGAAAAGAAATGAAATTCATGCACAGGATTAGGATCTTACATACCTAGTTCGACTCCTCGACTCTACATTACATTTTACTCACAGTTTAGGCAGCTACATGTACAGTACATTGTAATGCTTGTAGTAGTAGTAATAATTTGACGGGTTGAATGAGTGGAAATGAAATCAAGGAAGTAGAACGAGAAAATAAGTAGAAAATCGAGTGTCTGTAAAAGATAAGTATTAAAGATTATGATGAAACCCTATAGGGAGTACACAGCTTTAGACCTACACACTAAACGAGTGTAGAAATATTATAAAGCATACTGCATGTCTATACAGACAAAGCAGGAGATGTTATGCTTGTGCTGTTGTAGCATAATATCTTGGTCCTGTCTTGTCCAGGCATCAAATACTGCCATTATACGTACGTGCTGTACAATTACATTCAAGCAGCTAGAAAGAAATAATGGTTTTATATTGTAAATATGAAAGTCTTTAACTAAACTATGCTCTTTCTTAAGGCTCTACGCAAAGTAAGTTTTAAGGAGTGTGCGAGATTAGTCTAATTATTCACGGGAGAGTGGAGGCAAAGGAAGGGACTTGCATTAAATGTAAAGAGTCAGGCTAGGCAAAGCAAGCTCTACGTACGCCAGTGTAACTTTTAGAATGAAATTAGGGAGTAGGTAGTCACATTATCTTCAACTAAACCATTACATTGTAATAATATTTCTTCCATTCTTCTCTCTATATATAAATACGTCATATATTTCATATTCTCTATTTTGACTGTATATAAACATAGTACACAGTGTACTTTTACTATTACAATTACTATGTACTACTGTACTAATAGTATCTGTAGCACCACAATGGAAGTACATAAACTAAAATCCAGAAGAATCCACTTAATGCTGTATCTATGTGTATAGGGAGTATTAATATAAGCAGTGTATGAGGTTGGAAGGCTGAAATGTATTTCGTCCACGTTTAAGTGGAGTGGTGCTGTTGATGATGATTTTATTGTGATGCAGCAGAGTCATTATTTCTGCCAAAGATTCGATATGCGAAGCGTAACCCGATTGTGGCTCACTTCCTGCCTGTAAGTTGCCCGCAGAAACGAGCTTGCTTTGTTTTTTGATGCGATAATGCTCCCCTAACAAGAACAAGGCAAATAAATACACGAACGAAGGTGTACTTACTACCTGTACACTTTACAACCAACGAACGTTCTGTTTCTTTGGCTCGCTCTAAGGATGTTGCTATATTCTCTCATGTAGTACAAGTACAAGTGTGGAGTTGCACATAGAACACTGTAAGGAATATAGTAGCTACTCCAACAGGCAATGTATTTGAGGCAAAGTAAATGTATGATAATGTATAAATGCATTATGAGGATTAATATGATAATTATAACAAATGTCAATTAAGGTAATTATGTTAAGAATTAATGGTAATGTTAATTACGGATAATGCTGATTAACTCTTAATTAACATTCTTGTATAATAAGGTACCACTGTCAAACCTTTGTTTCGACCTTTGTTACGAAGTTATATAAATAAAGAGAATTACCGAAGAGCTGAGACAGTTACCCAGACGGGAAACCTCTGCCCCTTTGCTGTCTCAACTCTGAAGCAAGATCTCTGAGCAGAACATAACTAATGTACATAAGAGGCAACGCCAAATACTTGTAGAATAAATATTATTATATATTATCGTTATTATTCAACACTTCAACCTCGTCTATCAACGTACACTTTAATCAGGCACTCACACCTGATTAAGTAGAATTATTTAACTATAAGAACGGAGATCGAAATTGTTTGTTAGTGGGCACAGCCCTGGGTGGTATACCAGAGAGTTAGGTTAAACCATCTTGGAACAGTTCTTTCTCAAGACTAGCGGGAATAGTCCTTACAACAGACAGGAGATAGTGGTCGTAGATTGAAAGTGCTCAAGATATCTGACCTTCCTTTGCTTGGCAAGTTCTGGTTTTTTGAAACAGGATCTAGGGAATGGCAAGCAAGGAATACTCACTCACAGTTCAGAACAGAGAATCTTCATTTCATGCCGACATGCTCTGCTCTCCTGCCATCAGCCAAGACATGACGCCGAGGCTTGCAACAAAACAACCAGCCGTTCCTTCCCTCGTCCAGGTTTCTTATTATTGCACCACTTTAGTTTTCAGACTTTTTCTACACGCTCCGATTTACTTGCAGTAATGAGTTTACTAGAATAGTACTTTGTTAATATTCTGCGCCAATATGCTGTACATGCACACACCATACCACGCTCTACACATCACATAGCCTCTTCCTTTTCTCCACTTCCGCTCATCACCTTCAATCCCACTCATTTGCTCATTCTCAAATACGATCGTTGCACTTTAAAGTCTTCACCATCCTATCACTAGTATCCTCAGCCAACTAACTAAGCACACTTTATACACACACTCTTCCACACAACCCGACTTAGCGTCTATGAGTCCATTTATTTAGCAAACCCTCGTCAGGTCGAAAGCTCAAGTTAGCCGATTATGGAAAATATTTTCTTTGTAGGTATCTATGTGCATATGCCTCTAACCACCTTATTTGTTTCTTCAGAGAAAAACTGTAATTTAATTAAGTATAAGATTTCTTTGCTGGAACTTACTTATAGAATTAGCATATGCTAGAGTATGCACAGAATGCACAGAAAGAAAAATGTTAAAAAACCGCCCTGTTATTGCATTGGAAATAAACGTTGAGTGAAATAATGATGTGATAATGTATGTAAAATGGTATGACACATTAAATATTTGCTTGTAAATATTTCTACACTTAATACTAGACAAGGAGATTTTATTGGATGTTTTTACAACACAATTGAATAATTTATGGGACATTGAGAGAATATGGGCCTTGAAGAAAACAAGAGCATATATATATCCTAGTAGACACACATAAGACATACCTTTAGAGAATGGCATGACAATTTTGGCACATCAAGCGAATGTCAGAAGCTATACTCTCAGTATGGTGTCAGATTTAATTGAATTCAATTGAATGATGCTCAGCGTGAGACTGCAATCATTGTCAGTATATGTACATGATTTGAAACTTTAAGACAGCATTGCATATCACAATACAATGTGTATCTCCTGAACTTC